>JACSZP010038434.1:0-17331 GCA_016161895.1 Pinna nobilis | reverse complement strand
GAACCCCGGACCCCTCGGCTCAAAGTCGAACACGGTAACCACTCGGTCACGGAGGCCCCCAACATTGTAATTAATTACACGTATGTACCAAAGGAAATTAAAAAGTCCAAGTCATTCTTAACATGTAAAATTCAGATTGTTAATGGCTACCACGTGGAGAACAATTGCAAATCCATAATGTACTGAGAACAGGTGCTCGGAAGAAGTCAGTGTCCCATGTTGGCATGCCATAAGCATCGCAAATGTTATATAGACTAAACTAACTGGCGCCCTGTCTAAAGATGATATGATTTTACGACTGCATACGTCAGCCCTTTAGCGTTCGCCCCTACAACGGGGAGGGGGTGAAAGTTTAAAATCTAGCTGAAGAACGATTGGCCAGATTTTCAGTCGTTTGAATAAGACCGGCAGTAAAAACCCAAGTCTCTTGCCCAAAAGTGAATTGGTGTATTCAGGAGTCATCACTGCAAAAATGTTATTTTCGATGAGCAAGACTACCCTGCATTATACTACTCTCCGATGAGCAAGACTACCCTGCATTATACTACTCTCTGATGAGCAAGACTACCCTGCATTATACTACTCTCCGATGAGCAAGACTACCCTGAATTACACTGCTCTCCGATGAGCAAGACTACCCTGCATTACACTACTCTCCGATGAGCAAGACTAACCTGCATTATACTACTCTTCCCGTTAGTGATAAATGAGGCACTGCGCCTAAATTTTATGATATAACGTTCGACCTCTAAACCAAAAGGGTATACTGTATGTATTTGGAGAAACGTCTTTTAAAATGTCTCTAGGCTTAATCGGTTAAAATCCACAGGAATATTGAACTACACAAGTAAAATGTAGCTACTACATTTATGTATACAGTATGTTCTTAAATTGATCAACTCAAGAACCTTTTACTTACATGGATACGTCACTGTGTGCTGGCGATGATGTCAAATTTGACCTATGCTCGGCACTTTTGGCCATGAGCAGGGAGGGTTACTTATTTGGCATGCCGAGACCTTTTGTACCACAAGACCTCGGTTTTTACTGTCGCATCCAAAGGACAGGAAGTCAACCAAAGCGCCCGCGAATAAATGTTATGTAAGTTCGTAAATTTCGAATTTAACCAAAGCAAAAGTTTGTACTTCCTCAGTACTTTATCTTTGCAGCTTGGAACCTTGTAGAGCAATTTAATTCATCATTGAAACGGAACCTCAGTTTTAAATATTCCATCCTTAGGAGTGAACAAACAATTAAATCCATGCCGCCACCACCAAAATGCGAGCCCTGTGCATCTTTTTAGTATGTGACATGATTAAAAAAATGAATTGAGGAGACGTGTGTATTGAAAGTTTGTATAACTTGGCTTACACAATTAATTAATGACGAAATCGTCCCTGATAAGAAAATATATAATTGTTTGATCGATTTGTTGTCAATATCATGTTTTCTTTGTTCTTTCATAACCTGTTCAAAAGCACACATATAGATTTCCATCATTTATTTGACAAAAAATTTTAAACATCGATTCTCCAAAAGAGCTTTTACAGAAGTTCATTTTGGACCACCGCGGCTCATTTGTTTGCCTTCTTATCAATGGGCCGAGTGTTCGAATCCGAGTCGCGCTGCGTTTAGCTTCCCCGGCTTGTCCTTCGCCGGTATGAGATCGTAAAATCAGTGGTCCTGTATCACAGTAGGTGTCGGCACGTTAAAGAACCAGCTCATGACCAGAGGTGTCGACATTTCAGCCAACTAACCAACCAACCAACAACTGTGTAGATCACGTTTAAACTATCGTTTACCTCAGCTTGTTGCACTAAAAAGATAGAAAAAGAAATATTTCGCGGACTAAGACATTACTTAAACGCATTGTTGATCAAGGACCTGGGTCTAATATCAACAAATGTTTTCTTCTCGTACAAAAACCATTATGCTGCTTTTCTTTTGGTATCAATAAATTTAAAGGTGTACACCGTACCCGAAGGAAAATTATCTCTACACGAAAGCATTTGTTTATTGATTTTCACACCTTAATGGCATAATGTTTTCTTTAACCTTTCGTACTTAAGAATGTCTTGTCATACGTTCTCAAATTCCAGAGGTGTGCAGAGTGACCGGGAATATAACCACGACCATTTATGGGTCAAGAATTGATAGGTAATCCAGCCTTCCTTTGTTGGTAATCGGTAAAGTGTCAATGTCTAAATTAAGTGTAAATTCTCGGCATGCCTCTGTCTGCCGGGGAGGGGGGTGGGGGTATTATGGAGTATACGATATTGATGAAATATTATAGAAAACATCTCCATCTACACGTACGTTGCTGTCATTGTCAATGTTACCGGAAACATCATCATCTACGTTGCTATCATCGTAGTCATTATATATTTTGTTTTCTTCAATGTTACTCTGTTAAGTTGTATAAAAAACTGAGAGACAAAATTTGCCTTCAGACAGAAGTTCATATACGATCAAACTTGTTGGTTGGGTGGTTGCATTGTTGTTGAACGTTCCACTCAAGAATATTTCACTTATATGGTGACGTCACCGTGTGCTGGTGAAGGGCGATACATTTTGCCTATTCTCGGCACTTAAGACCGTAGAGCAGGGAGGGTTCTTTAACGTGCCGACACCTACTGTAACATGGAACCTCGGTTTTATTGTCTCATCCGACAGACAGAGACGACCAGCCATACCGTGGCTTGGGCTCGAATCCCAGACCCTTTGATTCGAAGTCGAACAAGCTAACCACTAGGCCCCGTCAAACTAGTATAAAGGCCAATTAACGGGATGGAGGGATTTACAATGGTTCATTGGCTAATACAGTAGAGTCGGTCTATAACGAATCGGTCTAAAGCGAATTCAGTGCTATAACGAAGAGGAATAAAATCCCCGAAAAGAATTACTATTCATCTATATATGTAGTAAATTATGATGCTTAAAACGAAAGATGCCTATAACGAAGTCAAAAGACAATCCCCTTTGACTTCGTTATAGACCAACTCAACAGTATTTGTTATCTGCTTAGGTAAATTTTAATGACGTTCCTAAAAAAACAGGTGTCCTTTTTACAGAGTTAGGCTAAAAGGGTAAGGTCGTCTTTTTTAAAGATTTCTTAACCATGATCGTATTTTGAAGATTGAACACAAGCTCAACTGGATATATATGTAAATTTGTTTGGTTAAGTTATCATAAGCATTATGCGTATTGCAATTCATTCTACATAGTATGCATTCATTTGTGAATTTATGCCATAAAGTAATTTGCATAGAGGGTATAATAGTTTTAAGGTCGTTTAAGAATTTGCTTATTTCTTAAATGGCCAATATATTACTTCATGCATTCATTGTAATTTTGTCTACATAGCAAACTCTCTCTCTCTCTCTCTCTCTCTCTCTCTCTCTCTCCAAATCTCATTGTGTAGACGAATCAAAGACCTTTCAGAGATTTTATGAAAATGATTTGGATTTGAGCTAATCATTTGACACAATGCTTAAGTAACTGAAACTTTGAAATGATAGACTTTAATATTTGGGACGCATTCCAACAAGCACTGCCTCATTTTAATAATCCTTCATAAATTACTGCAATTTCCAGACGATCGAGTTAGTAGGAATGCACTGAGTGTAGATTCATATCCTATTTACTTACAAATAATATATTAAACATCTTATTATCATAAAAATAAGAGGCACAACACTGAGCCGGGGAAGGGGTTGTTTGGTACGTGTCATGCCTCTATTCGCTACAGTATTACAAACCGGATAGAAGATATCTTTCAACTTTTTATTTAGACTTTCAGAAACCTTATCAGAGGCTGCGTCCATCTTCCGGTCAGCTCAGATATTTTCAATTTTACTGTATTTTTCATTTTCTTATTTCTGTTAATTATCATTTTCACTATCGTGCCATTATAAAATGTCATTACAATGTATCAAACTTATAAGGGGCTGCCGTGTCCTAGTGGTTAGCGTGTTCGTCTTTTTTTCGAATTGAGAGGTCCGGAGTTCGAACCCGAACCACGTTACGGTAGGCTGTCCCTGTCTTTCGGATGGGACAGTAAAAACTGATCCCGGGGCACAGTAAATGTCAGCACGTTAAAGAACCTTTCCTGCTCTACGACCATAAGTGCCGAGCATAGACGAAATTTGTCGCCCTTCATCGGCACACGGTGACGGTTCCATATAAGTGAAAGATTCTTGAGTGGGACGTTAAACAGTAATACAGCCAACCAACTAATCACCCATGCTAAGGATTTTGGTATCCTCGATTCGGGATCGAGAACGCATCCAACCGATCGTTGACACGCAACTCCGAAATTTACCCATTTCATTTACAAAATAGGCCATATGAGCAGGTAGGGTTCTTTAACGTGCTGACGCATACTGCGGCACGGAACTTCAGGTCTGGAATAGATCTTTCAACCATACTGATCTTCATTCAAGTACTCTTTTAATGTCGAATCTCGTGAAAATCATTAAAATAAAATCAACAGGTACATAGACTTTGCCCCCAAAATTACTTTATTAATTAAAAATTGTCTCTGGGCGGATGGGTAATTTTTAAAATCGTGATATCTCACTTAAAAAACTTAATATAGATTCGTGAATGATAAATGAAACTGTGAATCTTACGCACGATTAGCGATTAACAAACCGTTGCACGGGGTCCAGGTCTTTAGCCTGGTTTACCTTCCGTTGTTTCGGGACCTCCTACGGGTAGAGATGGGATAGCTATAAATACCCCGAGGAGTCATTAGGAGTAATTCAGATATTAATAATTATGGCGTAATACTAATAGACTTTACGATTGTCCCCTTAATTCTGGTTTTTCTTTTCTCGGTTAATTTAACTTTTTGAAAAATATGTCAAGTCTTATTCAAATAATAATTTCGTTACAAACTTATGAATGGGTTTACCGCATTTCATTTTAACGTGTATACCTAGTGCAAAGTGCAGACTGATGATTTGAAAATTAAAAAATGAGCGATTAGAATGTCGTCTGATCGCTATCGCCTCATACGATGGCATTTACATACTAGATTTACGATAGATAAAACGCTCAAAAGACCAGAGTGTAAATCAATTAAAATAGGTCCACGGGGGAGGCACAACAGTAAACGGAATAAAACAAATAAATGTAATATGCACTCGTAGAAGTCAAAACTCGCCTCATAATAATAACATATGATTTACTAAGGGATCTGTCTTTTTTTTGCATATTTATTTTGTATTTTTGATTGCAGTCGATGAAAAGATTTAAAGAGACGCGAGTCGCCTTGTGTATATGTCTTTTATTTAACGCGGGACATTATATACGTATCGTGGAAACACCATCTCTTGTAGCCTAAACGAGACTTTGATTTTTAATTTTTCAATATTCCACGGAAGGTGACCTTTGACCGGGTGAATTTTTTTAAAGAGCCATATATCATTGAACAGATAAATACTTTAATTAACACGTGACGTTGAAAGTTTGCTTTTTAAAAGAAAAGATAAACATCTCCAGATTAATGGGAAAATAGAAAACAAGAAAGCATGTAAGTATACATCATAATTCAAAGGGTTAAACGCCGTACCCGAAGGTCGACCCATAGAGCGGGTATTCATCTTAAAATACCTGGGTCCCATATATCTTTTGATATATATTTAGAAGCAAAACGTTTTAGGAGTATCATACTGTGGGTAATATGAGAGAGAGAGAGAGAGGGGGGGGGGTCCAACTTTTCCAGGGTGGGTAAGAATAATTCAAGCCTGTTAAAATGATAGTCTAAGAATAATTGACGAACGGTGGTATATATTTTGCCAATTCCAGGGGTCCGGAATCCCCTGTCCCTCTTAATCCGCACAGAGAGAGAGAGAGAGAGAGAGAGAGAGAGAGAGAGAGAGAGAGAGATGGTCAGCGGAACAGCTGAGTTGAGTTTTGAAATAGACATGTAACTTACAACGTGTACATGTAGCTTTCATTGGTAATTTGTAATCTATGCATCTCGAGAGCCTACACATAAGTATCTAATTAGTATGACACGGACGTTCCTCCTCCACAGTGGATCTGAAGACAATGGATCACGGAGATTATTTTCAAAATAAACACGAAACAAGATGTTTGTTGTTCACGTGATCATATTATCGTCCAGTATATCTTATAACCGGTACAGGCCCTCCTAAGATCTATATACTTACAGTATATCATACATAACGATCGACCTAATTAAATCACGTATTGGAAAGTGATATCATGACTTTATGCTATATTTTGATCTTCCTTGCCGATATAATTAGGACCGGTCAACTTTGTTTATGTTTCCTAATTGATTAACATAGTCTGGGATAACTGTTTCAGATTCACACAGTGATAAGATGGCTACTATCCGCTGTGCTTTATAAATATAGGGACCGTATGTGAAATTGGAAAGGTAACTGTTAAGAACAGTGATTAATCTCACAAATCCTATAAGTAGTACAAAATTTAAAAAAAGAGCAAATAGGAATCCCTGGACATCAAGAGGTGGGACCAGGTCCCTAGCAGGAGAAAACACCCCTTGTTGAGCCCCCCCCCCCCCCCCCCCCCCCCCCCCGAGCTCTATACTTTGATCAGGAAAACGGAGTAATCTTGACTCAAGGAGCCACGAGAAATGACACTAGGTGTATCGCGACACTGTTCCTGCATATCGATCGCATGAATTTTGCTTCCACATTATTCGAACTTTTTTCTCAAATTAACCATAACACATTCAATAATATTTTTTTTTCATGATATCTGATTCACCGATGATCATCGCCAATTATTCAAAATAAGTAATTTATAGTTTTATCTAATGAAAAATTCACACACACGGTGTCCGTACATAAGTTACTTAAAACTGTTCAATAAATGCAGGGGGTTTTCGGATACTATCAATATATTGTTAAAAAGTTGCTTGCAAACAATGAAGACCCGAGTTTTTCATTTTGTGTTTAAATAACGCCATCTAGCGGAACTCATATTCTCTATAATGTACACGATTCCAATACCTTGATAGTTCTAATATTTCTAACCATTCCCTGTTGCTAAAGCATTATTCTCGATGCCCAGTTGTCCATGAAAATTCAATTTTCAAACCAAAGAGCCAAAGAACTCCCTATGCTTATCGGACGGATCCGATCGAATTACAACCAAACCTGCAATCAAAGACTGTCCACGGGCAGATGCAAATATTGTCACATGTGACAGGTTGTCCTTTTATCTAGGTAATTCGTGTTACTTTTTTTAGAATTTGTTTTTACACGTCTTGTTTTGTGGATAACTGTTTGTGTTGTTGGCGACCTTTTTCTTGTTTTGGCCACGGTTTTGTCCGGTTTTCGATTTTTGCAATTTGATTTTCCCCGTGGTATCTTCAACGATTACCTTCTTTGTATAGAAAATACATTTTGGGAAGGAAATATTTAGGACTGATAAGGCAGGCAATTTAAATTCAGTGGGCCGCGAAGACAGGTTAGACTAAATATGGACCTAGTAATACCACACGACGAGCACATATGGACAGCGATGATGAGTCCGAACTAGATAGTAATCAATGGACGGACTTGACAATCAATTTGTATGTTTGAGTTCTGAAATACTTTTTAAGAGCAGGAGTTGCTCACCCTGCCGAAGCACCTGAATCAGCCCCGGTTTTGTTGGGGTTCGTGTTATTCTGTTTTGAGTTTTACACGATTGCTGTTTGTTTTATTTTCTCTGTTTTGGCTATGTTTTTGTCCGGTTTTCGATTTTTGCATTTTGATTTTCCCCGTGGTATCCTCAACAATCAAGTTTAAAAAAATCGGGAAGGAAATATTGATAAAGCAGGTAGTGCAAATTCAGTGCGACACGAAGACAGGTTAGACTAAATATGGACCTAGTAATACTTCACGAAGAGCACATATGGACAGCGATGATGAGTCCGAACTACATGGTAATCAATGGACTGGCTTGACAATCTATTGGTATATTTGAGTTCTGAAATACCGTACCCTTTATGCATTTAAGTTTATCAGAGTTTCAAACCGATGAATTCCAACTACCCGATATGATTTATATTAAGTAACTTTGTTATAAAAGATGTACTTTAAAATTGATTTATGGGCTAGAGTAATCATTTCTATCAAATTATCTAGCACGCGAACTCAACTCACATCAAATAACATGAAGGGAAATTGAATAAAGGCTAAAAAAATAGTGTAGCGGAGTAATTGAATCTCTGCTGTAGAGTAGAGATTCACACATAAAATCTTCATTCATATAAATGTAAAAAATTGTTGTGTCGATTTAAAGTGCATTTTAGTTCCACCTTAGTTTGAATCAAATAAACTTCTGATCAGTTCGAAATATCACAAGAAATCCCCCTTTTGGGGGCCTCTGAATATAACAAGACGAGTCTTCGTTTTATTTCCTTTTTTACGATTAAACGGATAAATCTTAGATTATCAGCAGATAGAGTTCATATTGGTAATCCGATTGTAATCGTTTGAATGAGCGATCGTCATTGAATCTGATAAACAAGAAAGAACTGCGTCTTTGTTCGCTCATACTCGACGCCATTGCCTGTACAGAATTTAAATCCGATATACTTCTTAAGCCGCGGTTATATTCTAAATAAGAATTAATTTTATATATTACCCATTTATTCAGATTTCAAACAACAGTAAGATTTCATTAGGGATGGGGATATTCTTTAACTGGTTCCTATTAATTTCTGACTCGGTTCAGAATCGATTGTAAACAATATATCGGACAAACAAACACGAGCTTATCTTGTTGACAATATCTATCAAAACAAATGCGATGATTTCTTTACCTTATTCTAAGGGACTGAAGTAATGTTAGTGAGCTTGTTGGCTTTTTTTATCCACATTCTTGAAATTTAGGCATATTCCTAATTTTTGATATCTTAAATATTTTGTATAGGACAAATTGGACATGTTTTTTTCGAAAAATGATGGCGTACAGAAAAAAAGACTAAGCAGTAAAAGGAAGTGTAACATCACTGTAGCTCAACGACAGAGCGTCTTTATGTTCAGTGCATAAACGAAGATCTGGGTTCGAATCCCGGCAGTGATAGTGCTTGCTTTTACGAGATATTCAAGTTGTGCGAAAAATTGTCCTTAAACATCACATCAACTACCATTTCAGTCTTCATACCACAAATATCCAGTCTTTTCAGTTGCTTAAGTTGTGTGAATAATTTTCAACTATCTTTACTATCTCAGCTACTACCGCTTCACCGGGGCCTCCGTGGCCGAGCGGTTAGCGTGTTCGACTTCCGGGGGTTCGAATCCACGGTTGGCCGTCCCTGTCTTTCGGATGAGACAGTAAAAACCGATGTCCTGTGTCACAGTAGGTGTTGGCGTGTTAAAGAACTCTCCCTGCTCTAAGGCCATAAGTGCCGAGCATAGGCAAAATCTGTCGCCATTCACCGACACACGGTGACGTCTCCATATGAGTGAAATATTCTTGAGCGGGATGTTAAACAACAATACAACAATTCAACATACCACTTCACCCTTCCTACCATAAATGTGCAGTCTCTTCAGTTACGTCACTGTAGCCATATTGAACTCAATACGACTTCCATTTCCGGGTACGATTACCAAATTCAGCATGCTAGTTTGATGGTTTCGTTGAGGAATTTTCTTGTTTTATTTTATGATTCTCTATTAACCTATTCCTTCTTATGCCATAAACGATACAAATAATTGTAACGAAGCCATGTTATGAGCCGAATTCTATCGCTGCATTGATATCGAGACGCATGGATACAGTACGATTGGAGAGAATACAGACTCGAACTCGGGTCGTATTGGGGTAAAGGGATGCAAGTTAATATTAATTCATGAATTTGTTCAATTCTTTAGACTTCCATGTGCAAATGACTGCACACAATTTTTACGACAGAAAAGACAAAATTGCAAAGTTTATTTTTCAAGTTTAATGTCTGATTCATCCTGAATCCATTTTGTGTTTGTGAATATTCAAGTCGGAGAAGAAATCATTACGATCTTTCTCACGGATTTGAATAAATAAAACCAATATCCTATCTAAATGAGAGATCATTTTAGTTTAAAACGGTAACAAATTGTTGTATTGTAAGTTGCCACTAATCAACAACAACATTCGTTATCCTAAAATCGCAACCGACACTTTGGGAATCTGGACTATTTCTATTGTGGGTGAACAGTCTTCCGTTGCGCATGAATAAAGCGCATCGAGAAGGTGTGATAAGGTTAAAATTCGATCCGATCTTGTTTCCTAATTTTGCTACATTGTTGAGCAGATAAGTGTGTTTATCTTGCTTATCATGCAATTTATGATTCTTCAAATTATTCAGCGAGAAAAATTCAAAAGATGTCAAAAACAGTTAGCAAATGTTTTGTGTAACGTGTTCGTGAACTGCAAAATAGGCTCTGCCTTGACTCAGTAATAAAAGTGTTCGCCTTCTGAACGTAAGGCTGTGGGTTTGAATCCTCGCCGTTGTGTGGTTGGCTGTCCCTGTCCTTCGGATGAGGCAGTAAACAGAAAGGTCCCGTTTCACAATGGGTGTCGTCATGTTTAAGGATCCTCACTGCTCAACGATTATTAGTGCCAATCACAGACCAACACACGACCCCTCTAACGCCTTGACAATTGAATCAGAATAGAAACGGTCACGCGAGGGCAATACGGCGGTTTTGAGTAACTTCCCTTTTGTAGAACTCTTTAATGTGAAGACGCGTTTAGTTTCTGAAGTAGACAGGAAGGCGGGATTCGTCTCATTAGGAAACAACGCGTATACCTGCATGTCAGCATGTTTACGCGATATACTATATTTAAATTTTAGCAAAACAATCTGCCTTGGTATCCACACCTAAAAATGTTGGGTATCATTCTTTTCGGGCCTGAAATAAATACTTTCTGATCGTGACAATGTTGTATCCTTTGCCTGTTTTGGAAAACATTCCCACCTTCTTCGTAACTCAAAGTCCACATGCATCTCAAAGAAAAGAAGAATACAATATATTGGAGCTGCCGTATTTGATTTTTACAGAGAAGCAACTTGAGCAATAGTAATTTTACTGATATTTTTTTGAGATCATGAGAAACGTTTCGTCTCCATTTTTTTCTAAAGTTGCTGCAGTATATGATAACGGATGAACAGAGATTGCAAATTCTTTATAATTAAAAAAATAAATAAATGAATAATAAATAAATCAATAAAAATAAATAAATAAATTAACAATTGTCTGGGATAATTATTTTTTCATGTTTTTGTTTTATTGTGCCTTTGTTTTGTTTGTTTTTGTTTTTGGTGTTCTATGAGTATTTCTCAGACGTATTGCGTGTGGTCCTAAAGGTACAAGCATCAATGGTGATAAGTTAGACTTTTGAGAGAATTCTCTTAAATAGTTAAACAGTTATGATCAATATTGAACACAGCAATTTCTAATACAATTTTACAAGTGTCATAAAATCCAATCTGTGCAAGAAGGTTGCACCAAATAGCTCAATTGAATACATAATTAGACAAACCGACAATACAAACAGATCAAGGGTGCACTCTGTTTGTGAAAACAACCCAATGAATTCGCGCTGTTTTAATGTTATTAAAACTTCAGTTTTCTTATACAATGAAAATTATTTGAAATTCCGAAGAGAGCGAACTAGACCAGGGTGATAGGACAGAAAGAAAACACGAGAAGTCACGATGGACTTTAATTGATATACAGCATTGTGCAATATATTTAAGAACAAACTTCATTTTTACTATAAATTTATAGTAAAATTGCATTTTTACAAAATTCCTTAGGTTTTCAGAGCATGGGCCAATTTTTATGTTATTTGTACACAAAATTTTAATTTTTTATGTACATGTAGTTTCTTTAGATATAAATCTTAATATTTTTCTTACTGCAGATTTTAAGATTCCATTAGATTAACTCATTTGTTAAAATTTAAAAATGCATATTCTCTATATAACGTTACTTATTAAGGGGATTTTTGACATCTTGAAAATATAATCTTATGTTCTACTTATTGCATTTTTTTTAACCACTTGACAGAAAATAAATTTGTTTGTATTAAAACATTTTTGAGTAAATTGTGATTTTTTAGAGAAAGGTTTCATTGAAATCGGTTGAATAGTGATAAAATTAGAGCAGTTTTAAAAAATATAAATTTAGCCAACTATAAATATATTGTGAAAATGATGTTTGTTCATAGATATATGACACAATGCTGTATTATCATAAATCTTTTATAAAAATGAAATTGAAGAATTACCATGGGTTATTTGAAAGTCTATGTCCTAATAAAGTTGGGACACGTATAGAATAGTATATATCACAACGTAGAAAATGGAACGAGACCAGGTGTTCGGAGGGAAACTACTGAAAGGGCTGGATGAAAAGCATTGTGTGCCAGGGCGATCAACAGTTGATTCCCTTCTCATGTTATTCAGAATCTCCTTGTACAACTCTCTCTCTCTCTCTCTCTCTCTCTCTCTCTCTCTCTCTCTCTGTGACATATTTTCGTTTATGTCTATACCTATTCGATTTACAGTCAAGGTGCGAGCTACACGATACTCTTTATACGCCAGTAATGTGTATCAAAATTGCATTTTTATTTGAAATTAAATGCTTAACTTCTTGTTTAACGGTATATGTTACTCGTATTATTAACACTTGTAAATTGAAATTCCCGTCCCGACTCCAGCGGTGCGTGTTAAGAAAGAAACACAGAACAACACAAAGAGGAATAACATGCCTGGTCTTATATCGTAATACGATACACTTTAATGAGACGCTGACCTTACATCTCTCCTAAAAGTCATTGAAATTGTAGATTATTTACAGCAAACATGTTACAAAGCTTAAATACGGGGTGGCTGAAATCTCATAGTTTAGCAAGTATATTCGTCAAGTACGGAAGAACAGAGATGACATTCACAGAGGAGCCTCACTCATCTTAACACTTGACACAGGAGTAAATTGTCTGGATATATGAAGCCTCTGGATGATCTGAAGTATTTATCCATGCTTACATCAACAACAGCATATATTAGAAGTCTGAATTTTTTTTTGAGATTCACCAAAACTGAATTAAAACTTATCCTCAATTTTCAGTTTTCATATAAAGAAATATACATGTATATCTACCCCATTCGAGTTTCAATGAAACAAAAGCAACGACGGTATTAAGAGTTATCGGTAGATTGCTAGCTCAAAGGCAGGAAAGTCGTGAGATTCAATACAAGACTGAGCACTATAAGACTTGAGAATTTAGTCTGAGAAGTTTCTCAACGCCATCAAATACTGAATTCTGAGGATATAAGATTGACGGGGGATCTTCTCAGACTCAAGTAAATTCTCAAGTTTTATGACACCAAGCCCAGATTCGCGTAAAATGTTTAGAACTGAGATTTTATAATGTACCAAGAATTAGTTGGTTTGTATCTTAACATGGCATACTGCGTAGGATTCTTAGTATAAGTCATTCTTAATAGAATTTGCGTTATTTACATGCCGTCTTGTAATAGCTGTGTTAATCTCAATAGTGATGCAAAACCATGTACAATAAACAAAAGCAACAACAATAATGACAACAAATTATTTATTAACGGAATAATTAAATTGCCCATTTTTATTGTCTCATGCAATATTGTGACATCAGAAAATGATTGCATGCGTCAATCCAATTTTCTAACATCTTTCTAAAAATATTTCCACTTCTAACGAATGCTTTATTTGAATGACATCAATTAACTCCCAATCTCTGCGGCATGTCACCTTTTTGTGTATTCTTACACACAGACATTTAGCTACTGTTACGGTTTCATATGATATATATCTTGTTACCGATGTTGAATCACTAATCCGGAGTCAATTTTCTCTTATACAGGAATTAACATGCCCCTTTATTTATCTAAACACTGAAATATAGGACTGTTAAAATGTGTCTTTTAAATTTTGCTGAATAATACGAGAGAGACAAAATTCTCACTGAGGTTAAATGACGCGATCATATTATATCATATTATGATTCTATAAACTACAGCTTATAATCCTAATTTATAGCTCATATCAAATATAATTTGATATGCAATGTGTTTTTGTCAAATTTCTGTATAATTTCGCTTAAATATGTCTTTATTTAAAATCTATGTTGCATTTAATGTACTAGGAGAAACTGGAACTATCTGTATTCCTGATGTTATAAATGTACTTGCCATAAAATCATACATTATTATAACTTCAGATTATATATTTGTTTGCACTGTAAATTCCGTTTCATGCCACTGCAGTTGCAACACAAAAAGAATTTTGAAAATGATAAAAATGGATAGAGGCTTACCTGAATTATATATATATATAACATTAAAATTATGGACCTTTTGCTTAATATGCCGACCGTTTGATGAAATGAGTGCCCTTTGGACTCCAATGCCTACAATATTCCAACCTAGAAATTATATTACCTTAGTACTGTTATTATATGGTTCTAATTGAAAAAAGGTAATATAATAGTCTTATCTGTGTTAACTAACTAGTTGACCAAGGGAAAAATATCTCTATCGATAAAATGCAAAATAGCCGCCAGTCTTTCTGATTTTTTCCATGCAAGAATGAGACTGTAGAAGAATTAAAATTATTTTCTTGTATGCAAAATCACTTTTATGTTCAGAATCAATGTTCAAGATATATGTAGGCGCATACGTTTACAGTTGTAACAGAAGGCGAAAATAAACGCGAGCGAAAATTTCAATCTTTACAAAAAATAAGGTATAACTTTTTATGTATCATTGTATGGAATAGATATACAGGGTCCAGTCCCGAATGTAAGTCGGCTACATACAGTCTTGTCATCTTTTAAACACGTATCCCGTTTACAAGCAAATAACATAAAATTTATATAAATTTTAACTTTTAAATCCATAAACAGTTTTGCGGGTTTGAATATGTATGTACCTGTTTTGATTACAAAAGTACATTTAAAACACGATCTATCAAGTTCTGCATAGACGCATGTGCAATGATTTATTTAGTTTACGCCGGTTATCCAAAGAGGGATCAAAACGGAAAATAAACGTAGGGTATGTGGTAAAAAAGTTTAACAAAATAGGACAGAAAACTCGTCTGAATTAAGGTGTGATATCTTATCAACCGGACTTTGACGGAATGCTTTATATATAAATATATGTCACAAGTAGGTTTATGGCGCTATAAGGCAACGGCCAAATCAATATTGACCCTTCCCGCATTAGATCTTTGTAAATTGAATAACGGAGTATAATAAAACACCATCATTGTGTGAAAATTTTGATTTCAGATTTAAAAAGCTGTATTTAGACCGGTTATTACATTGACACGTCTGATGTTTTTCTTTGTTATATTGAAAGTTTAATATGACAGATGGACTACTTTCTTCTGACAAAAAGAAAACAGTAACATGCTAAGACAGAAATATACTTATAAATTGATGTCAGCAAAGAATAATTTGTTTGAAGTATGTTTTTCTTTTAACAGCTATTGAGAAACCAGTTATGTCGTCTCATATCAATATCTCTCGTTGGTCCTGACATTTGGGGTGCGGGGGTCCTTATTGTCCGAAGAAACTGTAGTAAAAAAAATATAGTGAATTAAACTTGGTGATAACAATAAAACTCACATATCGTCTATCAAAACCCGAAGGTCGAATCATGTAATGAAAAAAGTCGATAGGACTACTGTGATGAATCAGATCGAGTTTGTCGCATAGAGAAATTTCAACACCCTTAGATATTGAAAAACGACATACGTAAATATACATTTTCTTGATTGAATTGTAATTAATTTTATATAATATTTTCAGAGGAAACATGCAGGGTACTGTGTACTTCAAAACTCTGAATCACGGAGAATATCCATAGCAATATAACTTTCTGAAAGTCAAAGACATATGTCTACTGCTGTGATGGATATTTGCAAAATTTTCAAGACGGCCATGGCCGATATTGCAATCTACATATAGACCTGTATGTAATCTGCTTCCAGCACCTGTCACCCTCCTGAGCGATTTTACGGGGGATAAATGCCTAATCAATCACATCAATGTTATTTTTGCCATTTGAATGTTAAGATCTATATTTAGAATTACCAAGATATTGTGAATGTCTGTAGCATATTCGACCACATGGTTTGCTGTGACGTCATAAGATGGCAGCATTTCCGCGATACCGGTTGTTAAAATTTCTATACAAAATTTGACCCAATGTCTATATATGAACGATTTCGTAAGGTAACGCCCGCCGCACGCATACTAAGAATAAATACCGATGACCTAAAATGACCTCCGTTTTTTTCTTTTATTTACTTGCGCCGTTATCCGGTAGCTACCTGTGAAGAACTGTTATCGACTCAGCTCGACTGGAGTATTTTGTCTGGGACCAGTTCCAGCTTATTTCAACTTAATAAATTGATCCTAGCTGATCAAAACACAAAGGCGTAATCTCTCCCACAGCGACGAAGGATTTGTTAAATTAAACACTGATTTTTATAGGTAGCATTACAAATTTAAATTTGCTCTCGTTTCTACATTTAGTGTTGAACTGATTTGAGAGAAAATCTTGTAGAAATACATTTGGAATAAGGAAATTATGTCTCTATAATATTAGTACTATTACTACAAGTACTAATGACAGGAATGATAACTATAGAATAATAAAAATAAGATTAATTTGTTGTTGTTGTTGCGTTGTTGTTTAACGTCCCACTCAAGAATATTTCACTCATATGGAGACGTCACCGTGTGCCTGTGAAGGGCGACAAATTTTGCCTGTGCTCGGCACTACTGGCCGTAGAGCAGGGAGGGTTCTTTAACGTGCCAACACCTACTTCCGGCTCGAAGTCGAACACGCTAGCCACTCGGCCACGGAGGCCCCAAAAATAATAATAATAAAAAATAATAATAAGATTAATAACATTATAATTACAGTCTCAGTAATGGTTTTAATCCACCAACAAAATGAAGACCACAATTCATCACATGCACCCAAAGCAACGGCAGCAGTGATATTTATACTAATGTTATCAACTACTCTGCGGACGGTGGTTGAGGTAGAGAAGTTATATGTAATCATAATAATTCTGAAATTGTGGAAATTATTCTTGTGAATGAACCAACAAAATCATCAACTTAACTATATTAGCGATGCAATTTGAGTTTGTTTTCACTTTTGTGCTTTAATTTCTAAAGAGTTACGAAGAGTTTGATTATAAAATCGAACCTGTTATTCAAACGAAAACAAAGATGAAAAAAAGAATACCAACAAAGGGAATAGATTTTTATTATAAAAAAAATGGCACT
>JACSZP010038427.1:2448-21364 GCA_016161895.1 Pinna nobilis | reverse complement strand
ATGCTATCTAGAATCACAGTACCGACGTTTCGATCCCACGCGGTGATTCCTTGTATACAGCTTGTATGCAAGAATGGTCAGAAGTATTTTGGTCATGTGACATTGTTGATAAACCTTCGGCTCCGCTCAACATGATCATGATCATGACAAAAAGGAGGTGAATCTTTTTGCATTTTCTGAAAATCTGTATACTTAACAATGTATACATGACATGCATCTGAAAAGTTGTTTGAAGCATATTTCCGCCTAAATTCGTTAAGTTCAAAATGGTTTTTCCCTATATAAATAACCTGAATTAAGATACCACCTGTCATATGAGTCCCTTTTTGCTCCGTCCCTTGGGCGGTCCCTTAAAACAGGTTAGCCTATAGTAGTACATATGTAATTTTTGTGCAATTTGTTACTGGTGATTTTTTTGTGTGAATATGGACTTGATGAGATGAAGTAATGCAAAAATTATCAAAAAATAAAATTTAAAAAAAAACCGCCAGCAACAGCTCATATTGTTTTATGTAGAACAGTCAGTGCTATGTCCTGAAAATGAGCCCGGCTCTCAGAACTTTTCAGTACTTTGATTTTATTTTAGCAACTGTAAGTTCTAATTTTATGATGACGTAAATAAGCTTATTAAACTTTTTATGCTCCCAAAAAAATTTCGGGGGAGCATATATAGTCGCTGTTTTGTCCGTCCGTCCGTCTGGCCGTCTGTCCGGAACTATATCTCCTAAACCCTTTCATATACATCTATTTAGTTTATACTCACAAAATATAATCCATAGCCCTGGCTTGCGGCCCACTTTGTTACCTATGTGAAGATGAAATATAATTCAAATAGTACCATTTGAATGGATGGACCCAAAAGTGCATGAGAGAAATTGACAGTTGCTAATTAATGACGGAAGTTATGATCTCTGCGTGAGTATGAACAGAGAGGGAAAGGAGTCAGGACATTTAAAAATCTTCAATAGCATCACAGAGACAAATTTAAAAGCGATAGATCGCAAATTATTATTTTGTATCAAATGCTTAATGACACTATGATATTCATTGTTTATCATTCTACATTATCATGAAATCACATTTCAATATTTCAGACTCAATTTGTAGTTTTTTTTATAATTATTAGATGATCGTTTTACCTAACACTTTTCTCTGATTATACATTGTGAATTGTGATTTGACACTTGTGCGGCAGGCATTATCTTCATAATTACAACGTTTCATCTCTCTCTCTCTCTCTCTCTCTCTCTCTCTCTCTCTCTCTCAATATTTTGTCCAGCTGGGCTTAATAATCCCCCAATGCTCAATTATTAATACCTTTCTAGTCTGAAAGTATTAGGTATATTCATTATGATTAAATATTCCTGTATTTTTTTATATTCGCATTTGATTTTCAAATGTTTCTGTGATTTCAGCGCGTCATTTGATTTAACGGCTTTATGTTGTTATCGTAATTCTGTGGATATACCAAGTTCTGTAAGGAATGATACGTAGTGTATCTGATAACATTGAGTCTTTCTGTCTGATATTGTATATCAGAAGAAACAATGACCGGAGAATATCGATATACAAGAAACTTATTACCAATTACCAAGCCGGCAAATTGATGACAATAAGTAATAAAATTATCTTCCTTGATAACAAGTTTTCAGCAGAAAGACTGAATGATTACTGTGGAATAAGCCATGCACATTACTCAAGGAATAACGATATGAGAATTTAGTTACTGCAGACCATATAAACAGAAAATAATATCGTATCGGAGAGCAATATAAGACTGTTGCCGATGACCGATAAACAGTGCAAGGAGGCCTCTGTTGCTTTCACGACTTTTCCCACTAACTATCAACGTTATATGACATCGCGTCTTAATAAGGGCAAACAATCTAATGTAATTTTTTTCCTATCACGGTGTCGCAGAATGTTTATCAAGTAATTTGCAGGTCAATTGATCAGTGTAGTTTCTACTAGCTATTACCAGAAACACTTGGTACAGTCGTGATTATCATCATGTTTTGTATGGGAATAGGACAGTATTTCGACCAAGATGACAAGGTAACAATTGGTGTAAAATTTTTCCATACCGAAATCGAAATTCTTTGGAGGTCCAAAACAGGTCATACCACCATTTTGTACATACGTTAATTAAAAATGGCGTGTTTTTGGTATTTTTCCAAGCTGGTGTAACACTGTTACACTTAGAAGTTATTGATAATCAGAAATAAAAAGTACTTGTAATGTACTTATTGGCATTCCAAAAATAAAATCCCAGTCACGGAAAATGTGTACAGCAAATTTACATTTGCCGGTCGACCCGAAATAGATCTAGCTACCCACAAATATTTCGCATCACATCTAAAATGAGGATCTTTAACCTGTTAGTAACAACCAACAATGCCTTAGATCACACCTTATTAACAGAATATAACAAAGGAAAGAAAAATGAAGGTCATGACATTGACACGTGTTAGGCGACAGAATAACCAGTCTGCGACAGCAACAGGTTTCTTATCTTAATGGACACGAGTTTGCGTTTGATTGTTTGCTCAGAACGCGAGTTATTTGTACAGTTCCACAATATCAGAATAAAACAGAACTTCAGTTTGACTTGTGTAATAATCAGCTCGTTGCTAAGATTTTAGAGACCAAATATAGTAATCGATAACCTTTTCATCGGAATACGTTGCCGAACAGCTATGAGCAAATATTTGTCACTGTTAGAAATTACCGAAGAATAATTAAATCTATCTTGCAGATGTTTTCAAATGAAATTATCTTTTATAAGAGGAACTTATATAACGTAGTCAAAATTGCAATAACCGCAACCAGATTCTTTGGTTTGACTAAGTCATAATTGGTGATTTTGTGTGCCAATGTGTGCCAATCTAAATAAAAATTATTAAGCAGAATATGTTCGCCTCTATGCTAACAGCTAGGTTACTTATCTTAAATGATACAGAAATACTGTCTGTAAGTTTTATCTACTTTAGTTTCATTCAGCTGGCGTAGATAAATGAAAATTCAAATATAGCTAGAATTGAATATTCTAACTAATTGGTCCAGATTCAAAGAACCTTCAATATGTTTTTTTTTCCTTTTCCACGGAAAAGGGAACCTACCGAAACTAAAATGCGGGGTTTCTTTACATTTAGCCCAAGGCAGATGGACTGATGTATAGACAGACAAAAAAGGCGCATAGCACAAGCGTTCATGAAGGGCATGCATAAATAATTATGACCAACGAGATCAATATATTCGCATCTGTTATTTTTTTCGACTTCTATTTTTCTGAAAAAAAGACGGAATTTTACTAGAAATTGATATTTCTACTGAGCTTCTGTTTTCTATATGCATCATATGTCATGACGCAATTGCATTTGGTGTTAAAATTCCAAAAGAGTTTTTTTTTTCAAGATAAGACAAAGTATATCCCGGACCTTTGAGGATAAAATAAAAATAAATATCAATTTTTAAAAAAGAATTTAAAGGTAATTTGAATGTTAAATATGTTTTTTTTTTCAGAATGTTAACTAATTTTTGGATTTAAAACGTCTAAAGTATTGCCTTGACAAAACAATGAATTGCTGCACACTAGTTACATTTTTTGTTTTGCAAGTATTCAATATCTCTAAAAAAAATATGGGTACATAACAGAGGAAACAGTATTCCCTCATTTAAATATTGAAGTAAATAGTATTTTGGACATCTTCAAAATATTTTCTCTCGCTAAATAACCGTTTTACTAACGGTCTGGTGTGTATGTCGCATACAAAATGATTTATATTGGGTACCAAAAGATACTACGTGGATCTGCGGAAGAGTGTATGACTTCCGGTCTTTAAATCAAGAGATAGAGTCTTACATTAGTGGCAACACGACTGTTTTTGTTTGCATTCTAAGCAAGGAACATTTTTAAACGTCTGCATTCGTATTATGCCGCCACGATATGACCGGAATAATACCGAAGTGACGTAAGACAACTACTTGAACTGCTAACGGTATATAGATTATCACTCTTACATAGTCTAACCTGCATTAGTGACCCACTGGATTAAAGGAAAACCTGTCTTATGTGACCTAAATGAGTGGTTCCCAAATAGTTTTTTCCTATATAAATCACCTCAATAAAGAGACCACATGTCATGTGTGACCCTTTTTGCTCCTTCCCTTGGACGGTCTCTTAAAACAGGTTAGACTGTATATGTTTAGTATGATATCAAACTTTATTCTCAGAATTTTGTCCCTAGCAAGATCAATATTTTTAACCCAGTAACTTATATCGATAAAAACCTCACAAATGTTGACCTGCTTTACAT
Source organism: Pinna nobilis (assembly GCA_016161895.1). NCBI lineage: Eukaryota > Metazoa > Mollusca > Bivalvia > Pterioida > Pinnidae > Pinna > Pinna nobilis. The sequence goes on along the minus strand of JACSZP010038427.1, from coordinate 17,048 downwards.
GATTTCGATTTTCTGTATTAAGTGGTTAAGGTGAATTTTTTCACACGGATTTTTACCAGTTATGAGAACAAGGTTCGCTTCAGAATTGTTCGATATAGTTTCCTCATTCAGAAGCAAAATATCATTACCTGTTATTATCTTAGTTGTAAAAAGTTTTTTCATGGAAATAATCTACGATCAAATTTGTAAGGTCTCAGTGTATTGTACAAGGAACTTGGGATTGAAAATAGAAATGTATGGACCCGATGGTTTACAAACGTATTAGAAGGTATTAGAATTTTAAAAATCCTTGTCTTAGATGAATGCTGGTCTAAGGAGTCACTATTCATCATTTGAACATATCGTTTAAGGTCCAGGTCAGGAAACAGGATGTCGAACATCTTCACTTTACAAATGATGTACTTGCGACGTCATACAGTGTATCACAACATCCGTTTTGAATGACACAAAACTTTGATTACGATCATTACAAGGCTGTATATTGTGGTTTCTTCACGGCGTTTTGACATTTGCCTTGTATCGTCCTGTTCAACTGACCCATCGCCAAACTTCTTGACACATTGCTTTTAGTGTGCTTTTCGACGTCAATCGATTCGTGACGTCATAATCAAACAAATATTTAACAGACCATTTAATTGTGATGTCATAATAGAAATGTATGCCAAAAGGTATCGTGTCATGCATTTGGCCCTAGCGAATAGGTCTGGCGAAGAGCCGTGTGTCAGAAGTTTGGCGATAGGTCAGTGGCAACATTGACTGATTGAGATTACAGATACAGGTTTGTCCTCTCATACCACATTGCTGTCCATGTAATATATGTTTTCTATATATACAAAAACCTCGTCAGATCTACTTATATGCATATTATATTAAATGTGAACCTAGGTAAGCAAAACATATAATGGCGAGTCAATTCATGTGGGAAAACGAAATCATATCTTAGGGGTAAAACGTGGATGAAACTTATCATATTGATTATGTGAGGAAGTTTTCAAGTTTACTTGCGGAAGGCCGGTGGTCTCTCCCCGGATACATTAGTAACCGGACTCTTTTCTCCACCAATAAATACTGGCCGCCACCATATGACTGAAAGATTGTCGAGTGTGGCATAAGGCATACAAAAACAAAACAAAACAAAACCAAACAAACAAAAAAATCAAACGAAAAAAAACCATATCATCCATAGTGAATTAATCACGTCCGAAAGCAGAATTATTTGAGACACATAATTCCGTCTTTCTTTAATTGTTTATTGCCGCTTATGGATTAGACTTACTCCCTAATTCGAAACACAGGTGACACGACGGATACCGAGCATAGGTATGGAGCAGGAGCTGCTTGTCATACCGGAACACCTGAACTCACCCCTTTTGGTATCTTTAATTTCTTTTTTCATACATTTATGTGGTATGAGTAGTATTAGAGACTCCATTAGACTCTTACTTAGTCGGACAAAATAATGAATACCAAAGGAAGAGACCACGAAAGTGTATCAAATAGCTGCAATTAGTTCCCTGGAATCTTCTTATCCCCTGAGACTTTTATGTCCAATGTAATAAAACCCTGAAATATTGCTGCAAAGTTGTTGAGGCTGGAATTAAAAAAACGAATATAAATAGACGAATTAAAACGATACCACAATGAAGTATCGATAAGGCTACTCTGAATAATGATGTATACCGTGAAAATTATATTATAGTGGATTGATGATGAAATAAGAATTTTGAATTAGCAAATCCGCTACCATTCAAAAAAGTAATTAACCAATATACTACTATTCAACAACTTAATCGACATGACTGCCACCTTTCAATAAGTCATCTGAATTTTATATTTAAATGTTGATTTCAGCTGTACTCTTCTTGAGGATAACGTTAAAAAGGAGAACGCAATTTCCAACACGTAACATCGTGACAATGTCAATCTAATGCGGGATACAGAAGTTTTGACGCCGATGATGCGGGAAAAGAAATATCGCCTTAAGATTTATACAGAGATCTTCAAGGATAAACAAATCTGCCTGTTTCTATTTCTAAGTTGCTTTATAGTTGAATCCCCATTAACGTTGTTGTCATTTCCTTTGGTTGGTATAAAGTGACGAAAGTAAAAACCGAAGGCTCAATATTCCTGTTGAAAATAATTGCAGAGATACAGTCTTGGGCACATAAACAGCAAGGAAATCGCAGTAAAAGACCATTATTGTGATAAGTTATTGAAGTATAGTCGATAAGTTTACATCCAATGCTGTGCTATGTCCATTACACGGTTATACTAACAAACTACTCATCTGAATATCCAGGTGCCGTATTGTTACTGAACAGGTACATCGACCGACCTCAAATCTGATTATTTTTCAACAGAAAATGAAATGATAATTTGAGGAATTCACAAAATGTAAACGGGACAAGAATTGTCAAGTTAGTGACTACAACTGTGAAAGAGTATTATTATTATCATTATACCATTTTGCGAAATAAAATAGTGACGCTTCGGCGACGTAGGTTTAGGTCATTTTTGTTGTGAATTGTTATTGGTGATTAAACTGACAATAGACAGAATATAGTCAATTAACAAGGAATTTTTAACCGAAAATATATTCACTTCTTGTTGTATTATTGCAATGTTAACGGCCGTCACTTGTTATTCACATTCCCCATTTCAACATAAAGGTTGTAATTGTATTGCAATAAAAACTTCTCATTCATAAAATGATTGTGCTTTATCCAATGAAATTAGATTACTGTAAATCCCGTTTAATTCGCGAGAATTTCATTTTTGCGTAATTACGCAAGAGCTCTTACTCGCGAAAATAAAAGTTTCGCTTAATATACAAACCGTAAATAAAATGCTCAATACAACATAAACTTAGAATACTTAACAAGCAAACACGCGAAAATATAGTGTCGCGAATAATTGCATGACAACCGATTCGCCAAAATAAAGTTCCGGGAAAATTTCTTTATTTAAAGTATCCACTCCTTGAAATATTCATTTATTATTTATCATTTTAAATTTTTCTTAAACTTTGTTGTGATTTTTAAAATTTCAGATCTAATTTGGTTTTGCAATTTTACAACTAACACTTTTGCTATCATTTTGTTGAGGATAGTATTCCTTATCGAGGTAAAGAGTTCCATCATAAACTTCTTAAACAGGGGGTTTCTGCAGAATCGCTACTGAAATCTCAAATCAAGGTATGACATGCCAAAAAGAAATATCTTCACATTTTAGAAATAATAAATAATATTGGCAAACTTCTTTTTATTTACCCTTGGTTATTGTTTGTCAATGTTGTTTGTAAGGGATACCATGGCATCCCCCTTCTTGGCTTCAAATTTGCATGAATAATATCTATCTTGCGTCTTATAATGTATAATTCGACTGCATGCACTTATATTCTACTTTTTAATTTATCTTAAGCCCTGGCATCGTTTCAATGACTCACCGTTACATTTTCAAACACATTATTTATAGAAAACCTCGAGTCAATTAACCGAGATAAACTAAAACGTTTGACGCTTATGTTTCATGACTGTTTACAACTACCCTCCCTAGACGAAATTGATAAAAAAAATTGCAAATAAAGTCACGATGATTTATTCTAAAAACTTAAAAATATCACACACAAAACGATAAGATGACAAAAGGCACATAATTACCATATATAAAACGTAAGTGAATATTTTGAATTGTCTGTTGGACTTCAAATCGACACCCACATGAGCAAAGCGTAACAACACATTTGGGTTGTTTTTCTCTGTTGCAAGAACACAATACGGCAATCTTAATGATCAAAACAGTTCCATAAACCAGTCATATAACAAAAAAAAAATTACTGACTTCACATGTGCACAATGATAGATAGTCAGCACAAAATTGTTTCCAGGTTACATAGAGCAAATTCACAAGTACATTGATATTACAATCTAAAACATGAAGAATGTCAAAAATGAATGAACAGAACACGTGTAATTATAACAGAATCATTGTCTATGAAATTCTGACAAAACGTAAACTGGTGACCCAATGTCTCAAATACCAGGCGGTCTCTAACATTTTGAAATAAGAATCAATTTGTCTGAAGACCAACAAAGTTGATTCGTCTTTTCAATCAAAGAGATCGACTTGTGAAATCAACATCAAAGGTCAATCAACATATAAATTTCGGTTGCAAAATCTTGATTTGTTCTTGAAATGAAAATCTGCCGATACTTAATTTTTGTTTTCAAGTCAATTAAAAATGGCAACCGTTTTCAACATCGAAATGAATGTAGACTTAAAACATTCAAACTTACGACAAATGGAACTGAGGATCTCATATATATCAAAACTAAATGGCTAAATTATATTTGTACCAAATCTACTGGAAAGATTTATACTTACATCACAAGATCAGTTTATCTTTAATCTAACATACCCTTGTTATTGTCGTTATAAACCAATTAACTGTAACTGCAGTTTTGTGACCAATGATACGGATACCCTGAAAGACATAGATATCGTAGTAGTAACTGATTCCTTTTTTACGCCATTTACCGGGAATCTGTAACATTTTGTTATCTATAGTTACAGAACCGCAGTTACAGTGAAAGGGTCTATTTATCAAAAGCAAAATACTACTTCCGCACGAAAGTTAACAGTTTGATTATGGTCTAGAAAGACATAGATATCGTTGTAGTAACTGATTCCTTTTTTACGTCATTTACCGGGAATCTGTAACATTTTGTTATCTATAGTTACAGAACCGCAGTTACAGTAAAAGGGTACATTTAGATCAAAACTTTAAAAGCAAAAAAAAAAAAAAAAAAACACTTCCGGGCGAGAGTTAGCGGTTTGATCATAACACCAAAAGAAACTGACGTCTTGCAATTCTAATCTTCATCGACATATGCTATTTCGAAACCGTAAGTGGTGTCAACCCTGGTGGCGTGCTACAAAATATCGGAGGTAACACTATTAAGAAAGGGAAACAAAAAATAAAAATAACAATTTTTCGGGAATTTATTTAGATAGACGCGGTCGTCATTAAAAAATCAGGTGACCAACAATTAATATTTTTAGTTGAATTTGATGATTTTAATCTTGATCAAGAAAGATATTGCCCTGATACATACCATTCTTCGCGGAAATCGATCGGTCTTTATTGACATCAATGCTCCGAGTAGAGAAATGTAACTAGGGTTATGTTTATCATCTATTAAAATCAACATTATATTGAGTTCATTAAATAATGTGAACTATTCTGTTTAACGTTGTGTTCCTAAAATTGTGATTCAACATCATTGAATTACACATATGGATGTACATTATTGTCTCAGAGCTTTATTCAGAATTCAAATTCAGAATCATGACATTAATTATCACTTACAAACCCATAGCGTTTAAAACAGTTGTTTTCCTTCTTATCATAGGTAAAATAAATGCCAGAGAAACAAGCAAAAAATTCATAGAATCTTATACTACCATGAAGGTACGAGTATCTGTCCAAGGGGTACGACTCTTGGAAATGAAAACTGAGGCTTGCCGACAATCTTGTTGTCAACAATCTAGGGGTTGAGAAGAGAATCTTGTCCCAAAAAACCGACAAAATGGTTGAAAAATGGGTGATGGGAGAATATCTATTGATTAAACTTAATGGTTGCTAAACGTCCTACTCAGAATCATTCCCTTTCATGGAGACTTTGGAGAGAAGGCCTCGAAATTTTTGTCAATGCTCGGCACTTACAACTATTGAGCACTGGAGAATATTTAGCATGCTAACATTTACTGCAACATTGAAAGCGGGTTTTACTGTCTCATCCAAAAAATATATACCTTCATTTTCTTAATTACACAGCATTTAACAATAACATGTGCATCTTATGATATGTCACGTCATTAATTTCCATATAGAGCATTATGGTAACTAATTTTACCTACGTATTTATGTTCACTCCACTGACAAAGTCATGTGTGGTATTTAAGAATATGATATCGACATGTGCGTGACTTTATCCTCAAATGATATCCCTCTGATTCCTATAGTACATTTAAAGGGTATAAGAGTGAGTCACAAAAAGCTTGATGAATGAAATAAGCCGTATGTTCACTAGAATGATCAAAATATGTAGCTTTGATCCAGTATATCTGAATGAATGAACACATTTAAAATGTACATGTAATTTAAAGGAATTGTGACAGTACTAAAAATAATATATCGTTACAATATCAAAATTTAAATCATATCTTTGAGGTAACATAATTATGATCATGTAATCACACAAAGTCGCTCGCTAACAAACATTTATCCGTAAAATAAGACCCAGGCAAATACAAACAAACATTAATATAATGTACATTATGATGAATTTTTATCTCTGAGGTTTGACAATTCTTGTGTCACGTAATAAAAGTACATGAACACTAATGTTGAAATATAACACTTAAAATTTACAATATCTGAAGAATGTTATCAAAATGTGCTATGACTGAACAACAAAGTATGCAGTTTCAAAAGCGCACGGCTCATTTATGATAACGAAACAATTAACGAAACCTATTTACAGAAAGGGACAAATTGATTTTCCAAAATATGAAACAATAGGATAACACTTTACATGAATCTACTGAATCGAGCACTTTTCCCTCGTCTCGCTTAATGATGATTTGGACGATTTTGTCCGTAGTTGGGCTACAAGCAGATCTGTTCTTATACTAGGGCGCCGAACATTAGGCGCTATAGTACCACACGCGTCGGACATTTTCCTCCTTATTGACATGCCTCTCTTATTGTTTGGGGACGATCCGCCGCTGACGTAGCTAGGTTGAACCTTTCGATGTAAGGATGGACTCATTTCTACAGGCAAATCGCCAAGGTCAAATAAACGAATAAAGGATTCTTCTATATTCAAATTCTTTTTGGCAGACGTTTCTATAAAACTACAATGATCATACGTTTCTGTCAGTTGTAGAGGTTCCGAAGGGTCAATGATACGCATCATTTCTTTATCACATTTGTTGCCCACTATAACCATTGGTATGTAAGGTCTCTGGCGCCTTGGTCCGTTTTGACATTGCTCCTTACATTCTTTAATTTGTTGACATAGCTTACCTACCTCATCAAAGGAGTCACGGTTGTCAATGCTGTACACAAGTAGGAACAGATCACCTGAGAAAAATAAAAGTCGAAAAAGTTACACTTAAATGAAATACTAGTTTCTTTATGAAGAAAATGAAAAAAAACAGCCATGAATAGTTGAAGCCCAAGGTCTAGTAGAGCACAATATATGGGGGATAATTGGATACTTTATATGAAAGGCATTTGAAATGAGAATAGGTGTGGGGTAAAGCATTCCGGATGCCACACCTTTCGAAAATGGAAAGCTCTCGAGTTCTGTAAAATGTTCATTTCTATGACAGGGTCATAAGACTATCTAAACCTTCCTGTACATCGAATTTCATAAAGTACAGTCTAGGTTATCATCAGGTATACAATAAAAGTTAATTGAAATTCTTATAAAAATACACACAGAATACAACACAAATATACATGTATTTGAGTCTCAAGTTGCTATGCAGTTGTATGTGATCCTGTTGACAAATGTAGGCGGGTTCGAACCCAATTTACCTATGAGAACAGCAAGTGCATGTATATCCGCAAAGGAAATGGTCATTGGAATATATTAGAAAGCGAATGTACCCTTCAGTAACTTGTAGCAACCTAGACGGAAATAATGTTACAACAGTTATGAAATACGAGTGAAACAAATAATCTTAATTGGTGGACATATACGTGATAGCAGGAAGCATGACTCACCAAACATTAATAAGCAGGAATGTCGCTCTTTCCTGTCTTTTCAGTAAATTACAGAGGGACTCTCATTAACAAATTAAATATCAATTTGTTGGATAGGCTACTCGTAATCATCATGAACGATGACTTGCTCTTTTGGGGTTTTTTTTTCATTCTTTCATTTGTCACGGACACTTTGTTCTTTTGCTCGAAACGTTTGAACGGTAATTTACTTAATCTCAAATAGTTTCTCATCAATGTTCAACAGATAATAAGGTTAGGCAATCAATAAATACTTTTTCATAATCGTGTAGTGCATGAAAGTATTACCAAGCACCGATAACGTATAAATCAATTTTAATTTCAATGAAGAGAAAACAAGCATAAAAACTGAATAAATAACCTAATTATTAAAATTCAAATAAAATCAAGTGCTAAGAAATATTCGAAACCCAAAGTCCTATAGAATAAACAGTGGAACCTCGCTATTAAGACTACCTAAGTGACTGGATAAACCTGGTCAGATTAGTGAGGTAGTCTCCTAAGTGAGGATAACATAGCCTTAAATAATGATAAAAAGTCTGATTTTTGGTGGTCTGATAAGTGAGGTGGTCTGATAAGTGAGGTGGTCTGATAAGTGGAGTGGTCTGATACGTGGGGTGGTCTGATAAGTGGGGTGGTCTGATAAGTGAGGTGGTCTGATAAGTGGGGTGGTGTCCTAAGTGAGGTGGTCTTTAGGCGAGGCAGGAAATTATAATTCTCCCAGCATGAATATAAATTTCAAATCCCTAACGGTTAGGATCAGGGGTAAGTAAGGACTTCAGTCTCGTTTTCTAGCATGCCAACACATCAATAGTCTCGTTTGCTAGCATGCCAAATCTATCACTAGTCTCGTTTGCTAGCATGCCAAATCCATCACTAGTCTCGTTTGCTAGCATGCCAAATCCATCACTAGTCTCGTTTGCTAACATGCTAAATCTATCACTAGTCTCGTTTGCTAATATGCTAAATCTATCACTATTTTCGTTTGCTAACATGCTAAATCTATCACTATTTTTGTTTGCTAACATGCTAAATCTATCACTAGTCTCGTTTGCTAGCATGCTAAATCTATCACTGGTCTCGTTTGCTAACTTGCTAAATCCATCACTAGTCTCGTTTTCTAACATGCTCAAATCATCACTAGTCTCGTTTGCTAGCATGCCAAGCCCATCACTAGTCTCGTTTGCTAGCATGCCAAGCCCATCACTAGTCTCGTTTGGATTGCAAGCATGCCACATCCGTCGGGAATCTTCTATAGAAACATTTTGATTTAGTTTTGGATTTGATAGTATATAGTCAAGCTTCAGAATGCTGTCTGATATTCCTGAGCGTAAATTTGAGCTTCGGCAAATGATAAAAAGGAATTATGTGACCTTTTTTTCTTCATGCGAAACTTGACAATATTTCTTATGGTGGATCCAGTTTTTATTGGTGGAGGAAATAACCAGGTAATAAATGTACCCTAGATGAGACCATCGGCCTTCCACGATTAATCTTACACACTTTCTCACATAATCAACTTAGGTTCTAGCGGAGCTCGAACTAGCGCTAATTAGGGGCGAGAAACGGAATGGTTAAAAGTGCAATGCCCTATCCATTTGGCCAAACAGGCTAATGTAACCATGTTTATTTAGATTCAAAGTACACGTGAGTAATTTGTAACTGATATCAGAAGAAATGGAAATGCATAAAAATAAGTGTTTGGATTGAAAAAATCGGTCACTGCTCTTTCGAAATCAAATTTTAAAAAAACAGCCGTAAACCGAGTACATGTATTTCATTTTTATTAGCAAAGATGCTTCGCCGTGCAATTAATTGCAAGAAACATTGGAAGCACGAACTACTAATAAACACACTTTACATGAACATTATTGCAAGCCATATAAAAAACAACGAAAGACACATCAAATCGTATCAGACAATTCGCCACTGAAGGTTGCGGCCATGTTTATTTTACCGCAGTGCCAGGGTTAATTCAAGTTAATGACATTTTTAGATGAATACTCGGACAATCATAAGTACTCTTATCTACATAACAACATCACGAAAGAAGAAAAGAGTGGAGGATGTTCACTCATTCGAAAGAAAGTAAAAACAAATGCTGAAACTGTTCTAGTTCAAATAAATACATTCCACAGGAGGGTAAAAATCACGCAATCATAAATGAAACAATTTATGATTGAGAAACACTATGCTCAAGGCTGTCTAATAATCAATGCTTTAGCAATTGCAAAACCATGTGTCTCTTGAAGATTATTCGTCCATGGCACTTGATCCCAGCGCGGAACTTTCAAAGGTCCTAATTTTCATATATACATCGGATTTATATTTTATCTCCAGGACGGCTGATTGACTGGTATATATACTATATCTAATTATACACAAAAATGTCAAATTAAGGTTCAAGCTGCTAATATATATTGCTATGATAATAAGTAAAATGGAAATGAAATTGATGCATTTTTTCCTAATTCCTTTGATCGTTGTGAATATAATCTAGCACGCAGTATTTGACCTACTAAAGAGATTCTTCTGTATATTTAACCTGCAAAACCAATTCCTGTACAAACAAAAGGTCTAAATTAATCTAACACCCTAGAGGCTTTTCAGTAGTAAATTTCTGACGACTGATCTGCAGTATGCACCAACCGCGAGGCTTATAGAAATAAAGTAAACATAATTTGGAGGAGAACAACTTTAGTAGACTGCACCTGCTATAACAATTGATTTAAAGAAAAGAAGTTACATTTAAGTATGATCTGATACATAAATACTCGAATAGGAAGTTGGCAAAAAAGTTTCAGCATGTCATTTAAAACGCAAACATGAATGAAAAAGCGGTTATAGAGAAGGTATCCCTAGAGGGATTAATTACAGTCGGAATTAAAAAGAAAAGAATGAGTAAAATATGGGAAAATTAACTATTCCATGATGAAATCTAAGTTCAGTATTGTCCTGGCCCTAGCACGTTTAATAATCATTTCTGAGAGCCGTTGTAGCTCAATTTTCAGATATATAAGTCGTAGCTTTGGGACTGCTCGGCGGATAAATCTAGCTTTTTCTGTATTTTCGGACGAGACAGTAAAAGCTGTCATAGTGGACCTTTTTCTCGTTTCGTTTTTCGTGACCATCACCGATTGTTAACTTATTCCCGTATTCGATAATATATTGACACGACCGATTCCGCACGCAGAGCAGGAGTTGCTTACCCTTTCGGAGCACCTGAACTCACCCGGTTTTTGGTGGGGTTCCGTGTTACTTTTTTTTTGGTTTGACAAGTCTTGTTGTGTCGACTGCTACTGGTATTATTGTCTCTTTTTGTTTTGGGCATGGTTTTGTATGCTTTTGAAATTTTGCATTTTGGTTGCCGCTTGGGAATCTTCAGCTCTCAGCTTTGAAAAAACCCAATCCTAAATGACCATAATGATCGATCAAAGTCCAAATTGGTACCCATTCACCGATATTAAGTGACAGTTCCATATAAGTGAATGTCTTTCGAGTGAAACACACCTTAACCAACAATACTACAATAGTTAATGTGTTTAGGTTAAGATTTCTTTGTCTAACAACGAACTTATAATATACGTCATTAAAGTTCACAGCAGCATATGAAATCAGAAAAATACTGAACGACCACAAGTAATACATGACATCAGATTCGCCACGCCCTTCGATTGGTATCTGATGCTCTTACGTACGTTTCCGTTACCACGCTACATTTCCTAATGCCCTAATGTCTAGACCATATCATACTGTAAAATTACATCACATTCTGAGGTAAACCGATGATTATTTAGACTCCATATTAATAACCGGAAAAACATCAAACATTAACATCAATACGACTGGTTATATCAATGCACGAGTGAAACAGGCATATCATAGTGATATCTCAATATTTACCTAACATTCCTTTTGTTGCATCATTACCACTATACTACTACTGCCTTGCCAGGTATATATACAACGCCCTTCAATTACGTTAAGAAAATGGCTTTTTCCTACACTCGCACGGCACGAAACATGTAGAAAGGACTGGGCTGACCACTAGGTGTAGATACCTTCCGTCTTAATCAGCATGTGATTTTCGACTTGCAGAATCAGTTCAAACGCCGTACTACTAAATCAGAGGTCTTAAAGTGACTTATGACAAAGCACTAAGACAATTATGCCGTGTTTACTAATGCAATACAACCTGCATTAGTACTTTTGTGATATTGAAAATTCTGAATACTGGCTGTTATAAACGTAATTCAAATGATAATGTAATTACATAGAAAACTTTAAAATCAAATGACAAATTTTCTTCAAATCATCAAGAATTTGTAAAGATTTCTATACCTATGTTTTAATCATCGATCAAGTAGTTGTATATAATTTCAGTTTTGAACTTTTCAATATCGATCAAATGTATTCTTATCTAAATTTGCTTACATAAATTCGAATACAAATCTATACTTTTCCACTATGTTTAACGAATGACGTTTTCTTTTCAGAATGAAATTATTCAGATTTTGCTTTACGCCACACTCGACAATCTTCCAGTCATATGGTGGCCGCCGTTAGCAAGTAAATTGGCAAACTTTCCTTCATAATCAACCTAGATTCAATCGGGACTCGAAACCGCGCTGACTAGAGGTGAGCGACTCGGTGGTATTAAAGCACAATGCTCTAACAATTTGGCCACGAATGCCCCTCATACATTTTTATCTCCATACATGTTTTTTTTTCTTCCTATTCATTCATTATTACCAGTGAATTCCTCATTAAATTCTTACCTGTAATGATGGATAAACGTCTCATCGCTGGAAATGGATGATTTCCCGATGTGTCCAAGATATCTAATCGGTACGCCTCTCCCTTTATCCTGTATATCTTCCGATGAAAATCCTCGATTGTTGGAGTGTAGCTATCGTCAAATTTGTTACAGAGGAATCTAGAAACAATGGACGTTTTTCCCACTTTGCTGGATCCAAGAATCACCAATCTGTGACAATTTTCGGGAGGTGCTGTATCACCCTGTTCTATTAACGCCATATTTGGTGACGTCACTGCCGGGGTCCAACAAACGCAATTTTGTTCCTGTCCGCCTTCTGTTGTATTCTTTGTATGGTTAAGTTTTAAGCTCCATGATCGACTGCAAAATGTCATTGACTCCATTTTAATTATTATCATTACAATTGTGAAGGTATATTAGCTCCAATTGAAGAAAACATTTGACCACATAAAATACAATATAAAGTAGTTATTTGCATGAAACGTTAAACAGAGAGATCGATACAGTTCTCATTCCAACACGACTCTGCGAACAAATCTTTTGATAAGGGAAAAACTGATGTGTGATACCTTTGGTTATTAGGCGTATAATAACAAGAATACAGTTGGCATACGGATGCTCTATCCAAGAGGTCAAGTGATTGACATATCCACAGACATCATTGCAGCGTGCATTGATTTATAGAAATTCTTTGACAGCACAAAGATGAATATACGATTCCACATTAATTAAAATCTACACTCCGAAAGAAAACAAAAAGGATACAAAATACATTTCTTACACACTCTCTGTTTCAACAACACATTGTATAAACCTTTACATAATAAGTATAGGGTACCGGTGTCCCTTATTTTTTCACCAGGGTTCGCAATTCGATTCTTTAGAGTAGTTATTTTGTACTTTGGCAGTGACTGGAAAATTCCTCCACAAAAAACATATTTACCAAATTGTTTATAGGAACCATAAATTGCTCTGAAGATAATATTACTCCAAACCCCATTACTGTATAACTTTTACGCTCACTCGTCGGTGCCTTTAGATACAACTAATTTACATCCCATTCAACGTGAATTAGCTTTTCTCGGTTTATATAAATTGGCATTTGTCATTAATTTGTTACAAAACAATACGTCAATCAGGCGTATTTTTCCGACGGAGGAAATTCCTGCTACGATTATATAGTACACTCGGTATAAGATCAATAAAACATTGCCGTTTTAATATGAACTTGTCTAAAGGTGAAATACAAGACTAATGTTATCAGATTTGTCTTGGTCTCTGATTTAAATACGATTTGTTCTGGTTGCAGGGCATATACTGCTAAGGAAAATAAAGCTTTATTGCTTTATACGAAGAATAGTTTCAACTGAATTGCTATTTCAAGGGAATTTTGTGGTTCAGTTTCAAAAAAATGGTAACAAATTGGAATCAAAGCTGTTCTGCATTGGAACCATGTGATAAACATTCAAATGTAATTTTGTAAAAAGTGTTTACACGAAAACCAAGAGTTCAATGATCCTCGGGCATGTTATAAGCCTTCAATTATTCCTATTGTCTAAATGCATTATTAACTCCCTTGTCTTGCAGCGTTGTACGATTAGCATCACTTCAGTGCGCAAAAGGGTACAACCGTTGATTATATTTATCTGTGTGAGAAATCATTTTATTAATCAAACTGCCAATGTGATTGCGCCCTTGTCCTCGAATGTGATGTGGAGTGGTGATTGATTTGTTTTGTCTTTTCTGAACAGGGGGGATAACTTTTCTTTTTAGAAAGGGGATGAACGTTTATCATTATAAAAATTATAACGCTTATTATAAAGGGCTTCGTCCTCGGGAAATATGACTTGCCTTGGGTAAACAAATCTTCATAAATCCCTCCAGCCAACAAATGTATAAAGATTTCTTAGAAAGCGAATTATGAAAGATGGTTATCAAAGATTTGTTGTAGCGTTGTTGTCTAACGTCCCACTCAAGAATATTTCACTCATATGGAGACGTCACCGATTG
>JACSZP010038417.1:0-22241 GCA_016161895.1 Pinna nobilis | reverse complement strand
ATATCACTATAACCGTCAAATCAACGTCGCACATCCAATGGCATTTACACAATTTAATTCTTTAATATTCAATGGTGATATAAAAACATTGTTTTATTGTTATTCTGAAATACAATTGCGAAAGAATGCTTAAACTGTCTGACGAACGCTTTGGCGTTTGCTGTTTGATTTTGTTGAGTTAATTCTGGGAATATAGTAAGAGTAAATACTTATCATTCAGAGCACATTGATAGTCAAAGTAAGTTAATAATATTAATTGTTTGAAAGGGAATTGGAGACATTTGGGGGCTTTAAAGTGTTATACACATTCATACGCATTCCACTTTCACAAAATGAGTCTTTTAAAAAATGCTGTTATTCTTACAACATCACTTCCGGGGACTTACTTGTACATGATGTGATTGCTTCATCATAACATGAACGAACCCAGTTAAATAAAGACGGAAGGGGGGGGGGGGNNCATTAGAAGGGATTCCAATTGTAATAATACTTGCAATGTTAAATTTTGCCAATATTTCTGCGATTTCTTCCAAGAAAGTGACATCAATTCTGGCGATGCGCAACAAATCTCGGGAGATAACAACAATTCAGAAAAATAGAATAACATGCATTGTCAAATCGTCAAAATTGGTAAGCAACAAAGTTTGTTAACAACATCCATTGAAGTTTATTAAATGTTATCATTGTTCAGTATACTAGCTTACTTTTTACCTTTTGTTGTGGCGACTCCAAGTCAGCTTTAAATGTATGAATTTCTTTGCCCTGGGAAAGAATTAATAAACATTTCACGAGTATTCATTGTCGTTCACGAGTAAGCATGAGGAAAATAAAAACTGCACCTTCACCTTCATATTTCTCCAGGTGAACGTACTGTCAAAATTTTGGAGGTCAGGTTATGCTAGATTTTAGTTACACGTTCAACAAGTAAAAGAATGATGTATATAACTTTATAAATAGTGAAACCTTAATATTGGGATTATCTAAATAACTTACTGCGATACCGAAATTTTGAGGCCGTAGCTCTTTTACTTTGGAGGCAAAATTGAACATTATGTGGGGAACGAGTATTGGCACCGGTCTTTACACAGAAGGGTTTTGCAAAGAGGAAATATTTCAAAACCTCAGTTTTTGTCTGATTTCATCTAAATAAAGATTCAATAGCTTTCTGAAAGTCTGAGTTAGACTGAACTTGTTGTGTTCGTAAATGTGACGTAGTTTTCTCTTTGATATGACCTTTAGGCGAAGCTCCACTTTCCTACCTTGCATATACTTCCGATCTTTGAATTATTCTGAACATTTTATTAGGTTTCATCTTCTCTATCCACTGCTCTTTAAAGACAGGCTCTTCCAGTTCACGCCATGATTCTTCGATTCTACCTTTGCATGTTATTTTGGTGTAGTTTTTGTTGTTGTTTTGTTACAACATGTATATTTTCATTAATGATTTTCCTTCGTATCTGTCTAAACTGACATTCAGTTCTCTAGATGAAGCATTACAAATTGATATATCAAAAAGTCGTTGCACCATATTATTACAGTCTTGTTAGTTACAGTCAATTGAATTTTAAAAGGATGATCTATTTGATTGGACATTTATATAATCATTTTCTGTTCATCTATCGTACATTACTTATATCTGTTTACTTTTTTGGACTCTTTAATCATTTGTTTTTGCTTTGTTTTGCTGTTTAATTTTGTTTTTGTTTGTGTGGTTATTTTCAAATTGATTTGTCAGTGGGATGCGATATAGGAAAAATTGGTTGTGTAATATGAACTTTGCAGAATTCAACAAATTTTTTATTCTTCTTCTCATTCTCCATATCCCTATAAATGCTTAGAGGTACATAACCACTTTCTTAAGGTAACCACTGTGGCTTATTGTTTTGCCTTCTGATTGTGAGGTTTGGGTGTGGGTTTGAATCAGAACCACATTTATGGGTACTGTTCCTGGTTTTCGGATTAGACAGTAAAACCCGGGGTCCTGTGTCACAGTAGGCCTCGGCCCGTTAAAAAATATTTGCTCTTTGGTCATTACTGCCGAGCTTAGGCAATATATATCGCCCTTCAACAGCACATGGTGATGTTTCCATATAAGTGAAATATTCTTGATTAGGACGTTTAACAATTATTCATCCAGCCAATCAAAAATCGGTGTTGGTATGCCGCTATCTTCTACTAGTCCTTCGGATGTTGATGGTAAAACTGAAGTCTAGTGGCAAAGTATTCTTTAGACCCGTGATGTAAGTAGTTGTGCTCTTTAAATAACGTTGTTTTTAATCAATATACAGTTCAATGTCAAAACATACAACCGTGTATTTCTACTGGTGTCATTGTTGGTTTATGTGAATTTCCTATTGAAGTCACATCATGTATACACCTGCATAATTTTCTGTTACATAAATATTGACACAAAAATCCGTTACAAAAGCAATTATCTAACACAGGTAAACAGTTATTATCCAAATATCCGTACCCTCGGGCATGAATTGCACCTTTCTTTGTTATAATCAGCCCATTATAGTATCAAAATACATGCTAACGATGTACAAGTTCGTGTCAATATTTATTCATTTATATCCAAATATATTTGCAATTCATATTCTTCTATACGAGTAGTAGATGAAATTTTTATAATAATGTGAACGTTCAGACCTTCGGATGAGACAGTCAAATTTGAGGATGCTTGTCTCAGTAGGTATTTGCGGGTTAACAAATCCTCTTTTTTCAATAGTCATAAGTGTTGAGTATAAACCAAATTTGTCGGCCTTCAGGGTGACTGTACGTCTCCATATATGTGTAAAATTTTTGAATTGGACATTAATAACAACAGTACAAACTAACAATCTTCAAAGAAGATGTAAGGAATATCCAGTGTGTACACTCTTTATGTTAACATGCAAAGTCCCTCACCGCCATACGATGTTGTCTTCGTATCAGCAAAAAACCCCTAAATTCAGTCAATATTCAAAACCAAAATAAATCCTGACAAAACAACAGTTAAATGTGTCACACTCTGTAGAATGAAATATACTTGGTCTCTTTTTGTTTGGTGACACTGCTCTCTGCATTCCTATCGTTAAAGTGATTCATCAAAAAATCTTTAAATGCAAATGACGAAACAGTGATATTAATTATCACTTCGACAAGCGATTCAGCGCACCAATTATCATTAATTAGTTCTCAAGGCGAAATATGATAGCAAAATCAATCATGATTCTTTTTTACTAAACAATTAGTCAAATAAAACAAAATCTAGAATGTATCTACATATTCCATCTGTTATTTGTGAGAAAATCAACCCATATTTCTCTAATGAATGTCAATACTTTTAGTCCATCGTTCCTTGAGTACAACACTGTAATTGCTTAAATAGGTTACCTACTCATTGCAAAGGGTTAACTACTAGATTTATGGGGAGCTAGTCTCTACTGTTGATGGACAAAGTACATTACAGCACATCGAAGTCGATCCATGACCGATCGAATATCTCCTTGAATATTGAATGAACTTTTACACACCTGAACTTAGCGTGCAACGGGTCATTCTGTTCATCAATTTAACCTCGATCGATATCGATGTATAAGGTATTCTTTCAGATTAGCGGTAGTTATCTCGTAGACATTTACAATATTTATTTTTTATTAACGCAAGTGAGCGTGGTTCTGCACGATTCAATTTTCAATACACATCCCTCTCCTGAAGCGGATCTAATTCAATGGAATGGATCTACCTACCATTCAGGAAGGTCTTCCAACCCCACGGCAAAATTCAATTTTACCATTAAGATTATTTCGCATTCGATACTTTGTGAACATCATTTATGGTTCATTTGCCCAATCATTTCAAGAAAAACATTTCATACTTCACTATAGGATGAATGGTCACTTTGTGCAGATTTTTCAGTATATTCTACATAATCGTGCTCGTTCAAGTCATATTTCTTCATTCTTTTACAACCGATTATGTGTGGGGTGCCGCGCGCGGAGCAGGAGTTGCTTACCCTTCCGGAGCACCTGAACTCACCCCTGGTTTATGGTGAGGGTTCGTGTTACTTATTTGTCGTGTCTTGTTGTGTTGATAGCTGTTTTTGTTGTCTCTTATTTGTTTGGCCATAATTTCGTCTGTCTTTGGATTTTTGATTTATTGATCCCCCTTGGTATCTTCTACAGTCAACTTTTTTCTAGTTTCTCTTTCCTTCGTTATGTCCTCAAAACTTTAACCTTGGCGCAACTTTAGGATACAAAAGGTAGAACATCTCTTTGTCTATCACTTTGAACTATACCTGACATATATTTGGAACTGTAAGTGATTCTCTCATCATCCATGGGTCCTTTTATGATCATGCCTTCTACGTGCCTTCAAAGTTTTATCCCCCCCTTTAGTCTTTACCTTCAAGTCAGAAACAAAGTAAAATGATGCCGTATCTGTTCTTTGCAAATTTGGTAACCGAGGTGTCTCAAATAAATCTTGTTTTCAAGTTATTTATAGAAGGGTGTAATTTCCTATTCCAGACCTCATTATTTTTAGGTAAATCGACTATTAAAAGACACTTTAATACAGCAATGTTACATTCAAATGGAAATGAATTTGAAAAAAGGGTATCTACATGCTTACGGCTGAGGTCTTATCTTGTAGAAATACAGTATTAAACATACCCAATTATCTTTATGCAAAATCTGCATTCACACTTTTTCCACAAAACAAATAATAGAACAAGATAAAGTTAGTATTATGTGCATCTATAGCGGTTGTTGCGTCATCAATAATGTTATATACGAGGGAAGATCCATATGATAGTCTAGACGATGTACAATTTTAGTCCTAGAATATCACACAAATACTAAGTAGAAATCACTTCTTATTGGCCGCACTTGCCTACATAAACGTACTTATCGATTTCTGAAACAGCAATAGTTTGTCCTCGTTTATTTTTCTTTGTTTATTGTAAGCCAGATTTATATGCGATATATATATATATATATATATATATATATATATATATAACCGCTTAATACACAAACCTGACATTAAACACGAAACATACAGCATAAACTTCATATATAGCATTCATCTACCCCAATATACAGTCTCATTCAGAAAAATTTAACTTCAACAACAATTTCTGGATTAAGGAAATTCTTATTAATTTCATTCTTATGAATTTGAATTTGTATTATTAGCCCTTCTAGATATCTAGACATTTACATTCTATATAGTATGTGATATTCCGTTATCCTTTTTTTCAAAACACGGTACAAAATCACATGAATATGAGTTTCACTATGGCGAAAATAGTCCGACAAAGACATTGCAGATTTTTTAATTTACCCATTGTACTGAAATTGAATCAATGTGTATCTTATATAACCTTTGGTTTGTTTTGTTTGTTTGTTATGTTGTTGCTTAACGTCCCACTCAAGAATATTTCACTCATATGGAGACGTCACCGTGTGCCGTTGAAGGGCGAGAAATTTTGTCTGTGCTCGGCACTTATGGCCGTGGAGCAGGGAGGGTTCTTTAACGTGCCAACAACTACTGTGACACGGGNNNNCCTCTCGACTGGAAGTCGAACACGCTAACCACTCGCCCACGGAGGCCCCTATAACCTTTGGTAAATCCAAAAAAAACAGACAACTCGCATCTGTTTGTTTAAGATATGATATAAGCAAACACAAAAGTGTCAACAAATATTATGTAGCCACAATCGTGCCATCTAAACACACTATGATGATACCTCTAAATCTTCTCTCTCTCTCTCTCTCTCTCTCTCTCTCTCTCTCTCTCTCTCCGTGAATCATGTCATCAATTGTACATAACATACAAAATGTACCTACCTGCATAGTTTTCAAATAGTCTTACACTTTTCTTGCAAGCAAAGCAAATTTTACTAAACTAATTTAATTTCCCCCATAATCCCCCAGTGTCTCAAAGGTGAGTTAGTCAGAATGCTTCTTTTTTAATTCTTTTTTGAATTATTACCAACAATATCTTTCCCTGTCACAAGACTCAGCTACGTGTGTTCTTGCCAGTGTCATCATTTGTTTATGTGCCTTTCTAATTTGAAGAGGTACTCTATATTTATGTATGAATGTTATATACCTATGTCTTTGTAACTGGCACTGCCAATGATACTATCAAGTTGTAGGAACTTAAATCAAGTAACACAAGGACATTTTTAGATATAAAATAGCAAAAGAATAAGATTTATATAATAATAAGAAATTCTTCATAATAATATTATGTCTTATATCTAAGTTAAGTCTTGTTTTTTTTTAGGTAGAGATGAAATTAAAACATGCCAAGTTTTCGTTTTTTCTATTTGTCCTTCAGAATGTACATCGTAAAATCAAAGTTACAAAAATTAAAAAGAAAATACGCATATATGAAATTTCATTTTATTTATTTTGGTCTTTACAAAAATTTAAATTCTTTTTTATTTTTCAATATCATTATTATGAATCTATTACCTTACTTGTATTTTTATATTCATCTTCAACATTATTTTCATCAATACTTAAGAATATTTATCTTAATATTAATTATTACTTTAAATTTCGTTTTGTTATACTTGCTATTACTTTTCTTTTATTAATATATTTTAAAATTGATTTCATTACCATTGATTCTTATTATATTATTTATTTTCGTTTTATTTGTATACATATTCTTACCATGGATACAATATAGCAATAGACAATATCATTTTGGGATTTATTTAAATCAAATGTTTCCTTCATACAAAGACAATATTCCTGAAAGATGTAAAAATTGAGTCTTCGATGATATCTTAAGAATATATTTCACAAATAAAGTGTTTGTAAAAAAATCTAGGGCTTGAAATGTCTAACGGAACATTAAATTTGTCCACTTTGTAAAAAAAACAGACCTCAAAATGAACGAAGCATTTTATTTCCCCTTATTGCAATAAATGTGAACATAATCTGTTCATGTATCTAATGAGCCAAGACTATCTAATTTCGTTTCAGTGACTTATTGACTTAAACCCTTTTTCTTAGGTATTTTTATTTTTGGTAAGAAACCATTTAAGTATCATGAGTTTGTATTAGTTGATATCAGGGATTACCCTATAGTTAACCCATTGAGCGACTGACTATTTCTTTTCTTGTTTTTTTCTATTTTAGCTAAAAATATTTTATTGTTGGGTAATATCCAGGCTAATGAATTCTTTAATCACGATATATAAAAGGGTATCTGCTGATGGTCTCTTATGATCAAAAATTTATCTGACATTTGGTACGTATAAAATCTAACGTGAGGAGACTTTTCAAATGTTTTAGAAATAGCATACGGTAACTTAGTGGTTAATAATAATGATAATGGTGATGATAATAATGATGATAATAATGAAATAATAATAATGATAATAATAATGATAATAATAATAATAATAATAATAATAATAATAATAATAATAATATTAATTACAATAATAATAATAATAGTAATAATTGTAATTACAAATGTAAAGATAATGATGATGATGATAGTATTATTATTAATTTTATAACTTTTTATTTTTATCATTATCATGACGATGATAATAATAATTTATTATTATTTTTTATAATGATAATGATAATAATGATAATAATAATAATAATAATAATAATAATAATTATTATTATTATTATTATTATTATTATTATTATTATTATCAGATATTTTTTATTGGACTTTATTTTCTATTTTAGTTACTTTAATAATAATTATTATTATTATTATTACTTTTAAAGGTATTATCATTATAATTATGACTATTATTACTTTCCGGTATCAATTATATTATTACGTTCAACCTCATCTCACAGACCACCACTGAGAAGGAATCTTTGTCAATAAGAATCAAAAAGACAAAGTAATTCAAAATAAGCTATCCAAATCTTTACTTAAAGCAAAAAGGAAGGAAACGTATCATGATTTAAAAATTGTTGTAATCCGTCGATTTCTTTTTAATTACATGCAGGGTTTTCCGATTTCCTTGCGATGGGTTGATTATCTTAATCATAATACAGTTGTAAACTATGATTTTCCATCCAGAACTGATGATATATAAATGATTTAAGGTACTATGTAATATACCTGTAGCTTACACAACCATGGAAATAAAACATCGTATTTCCTCTTAAGCTGATATATTGGTTTGTTAGTATCATTTCTAGTGATATAATAGGTCTATAGGTCACAATATATTGGAGTCCCTAATCCGCTTTCGAGCCGGTTTGTTACACAGGGCTCGTTGAACATATATCAATGTTCTGAAATTTTGTCGACTTTTTTATTTATCCTTTTTAATATGTATGTATATTATACCTTATAGACAGAGTTATGAGTGATTGTTGGCGTCTAGGATTCAATGCACAGAATAATGACGTATCTTGCTCCAATTGCTGACCTACATAGGCGTACATCTAGGCCAACATTCACCACTGCATAGTTTCACTACTGCATAAAACGAACCATAGATACTTAACAATATCTTTTTACCAACATCGTACAATAAAAGTTATATGTGATCACTGACAATTATCGGGATAACAATTCATGAGAATCCCTACCGTTGATTACGTATCAAATGTGGATTCATGAATCTTCTACTCGTATTGTGACGTCATCGAATGCTGGTAAAAAGCCACAAACGGTAATTGAGCACAAAGGGTTCTTTAATGTGACAATTACTGTATTACGAGACCTCGGGTTTTACTATAACATTCCATAACTCCTCCATGGCACCTGATCCCACCACCAGATTTCCAGAGGTCCGTGTTTGTCCAATATTCACTTTATGTGTATAATGCCTACTGATTCTTTTTGGCGACTGATTCATAGGTATCTGCGACTTTTATATTAAAAGGACAGGGAAAGTCGACCACATCCGAATCAGGGTCTAGCCCCAAAACCTCAACATCTTAAGGCGTGTACTATACAGTCGAACCTCATTTATCCGGATGCTTCACCTTCCGGACGACATTTTCAGGGATCAAAACTTTCAGATTACCTTGCAAATTATGATATGTATGTTTCAGTTATCTGGACGCTTCATTTATACGGACAGTTTGCCTGGGAACGAAGGTATCCGGGTTAATGAGGCCCCACTGTACATGAGCACTGCCATGATTATTTGGTAATAAATTGTGTACTGGTATTTCTTTCAAATGATCAGTAATTTAAAAAAAAGAAGAAAAAAGAGAATATATATTTGTCAACATGGTTTTAATATTCTATCTCATCAGTGACAAGATTTTGTCAAAGAGAATAAATAATTGAAGAAATAAAACAACGTCTGTCTTCCAGAAGAAAGTAAAAAAGACGGAGATTCACCAACGGCCTTCACTTATACAAATTCATAAGCAAATTGTTGTCATACCACTAGTACATTGTTTTCTAAGCTTATACTAATTCAAAGAAAATAACATTTTGAAACAGAAAATACTTTTAACAAATAAACAGAGAAAAAGGTATATGTCAAGTTGGAGTCTAAGACGGCCTTTGAAATGTAAAATGAGTTGCAAACGCCTAAATTTGTTGTTTCAAATACTCCACTCCTTTAATACTATACTTTAAATACATTTCTTAAAGACTTGGCTTACTAAAAAAGTAAACATAAAAACAATTAAAAAAAAACAAAAATCTTTGGTTTCACAGCTTTAAAAGAGGACAATACCAAACACGTCTAACGAACACCCATCAGATAAACTCACATAGAATATATTTTTCAAATGAAATGATTTATATGCATTTTCATAGATTTCCCTTGTAATATCCACACTGAATAACTTGTTGTTTTTTTTCAATTTCAGAATAATCTGAATTATTTCAATATTGAAATAAATTGTTGATCACAATCTTTGACAGTGAACTGACGTATCTAGAAATCTTGTTAATTGTTTATAGAGGAAAACGTTGCACAAATTGCACAAACAATTAATAAATCGATCATCCGAACACCGATCCCGATCTGATATAGAAAACAGCTGTTCAGTACGGAATCGATCAATTTACTCTGTGTCTAAATTCACGCCATTCTAATATTTTCCCCGTCGTGTTGAAACATGTGAATCTGTACAAGAAGTATAAATTATTATGCTTATTTATACGGGCAAGGTACCAATGCCTTTGCGCATGATCAAGATGATGTAAGTGATGTATAAAACTGAATACCCGGATTTTCGCTGAACGAGTCCAAATACTATCAATGTAGTGTCATTAACATTCATCCTCTCACGTGACACGAAACACACTCTGGATTTTAATTCCTTATTATGGATAATATTGTTTCTTACAGTGAATACGCTGACTAGATCGGAGTCAAATCAGTATGTCCCAACATCCCATGTGCAAAATGGTGCGTAGGATCCATAAGTCCATTTCCGGCATCCATTAGCCGCGTTTTCGTATTTGGCAACTTGTGTTCTTTTTTCCATTTCATCCTTCTGTTTTGAAACCAAATTTTTATTTGTCTTTCTGATAAACACAATGAATGTGCAATTTCTATTCTCCTCCTCCGTGTAAGATATCGATTAAAATGGAATTCTTTTTCTAGTTCCAGAATTTGGTGTCGTGTGTATGCTGTTCTGTTTCTTTTGGACTCCGAGACACAACTATTTCCCCCTGTAATAGAGAAAAAAGTTTCATATAAGACGTATATCCTCATATTGTGTCAATTTCACACAAAATGACAAAATTTCACGAATATAAGAATTTAACAATAACAATAAGATATTTGTAAAATTAAATAAAAAAATAGTAAGAAGGTTTTGTTTTAATTTTGTTGTCTCTCTTTGATTATTTCTTATATCAAAACGAACAACAAAGGTTATTTGAGACCACAACGATTCAATAATGCTTATGGATGACAGCTCACTATCCTCTCATTTCAGTCGGGTAGTATCACTGAGTTGTCTCAAAACATAGACATACTATGATATCCAAATGGGGTGTCACACTCACGTTAATATATCAGTGAAACATTTTACAACAGAAAGATACTTGAAAAAATACTATTTTATTAATGAGTTTGAAATTTAATTCATAAAACCTCAACAAATTAAAACGTGATCAAACAGTTTCTGTAGAATCACGTCATTTTGGAATAGATATTGACTAATAAATAACTGAATACGAAACAAAGTGTCAAACTTAAGTTCGGAATTGTTGACAAAGTTATTCATTGTGTATGCCACCTTTTTTTACTTAAAAGTCTAAAATAAATTTAATAGATACTTGTTATAGAGCAAAACTGATACCCTAGAGAGTTAGAAAGATCACGGTTCTTTTCTATAGTAGAAATGCTTACGTCGCCCAGATCCTTTTTTATGGAAAGTACTATTCAAGAATAAAGAGCCAACGTATTTTATTCTCAAAGGCTGGAATGAAAGATTTATCTATTAGCGTCAATGTATAATAAATTAAAACTACCCAGAGTACCGATGGATCTCGACAAGATTAAAACTAAAACTTCATTTAGCACGTTAACCGCCTGCAATTTCAACAATGGTGACACATTGATGATTTCGATAATCTCACTCATACACTGGGCGTGTTAGCAAGATTGAATCTTTGTAAAGATATAAGACATTCTTGTTTTTCTTTTTATCTTTTTTGATTTCTCGAATTGCAAAAAAAAAGAAACATGTTTCTTTGGATATTATATGAATACAGTAAAAGTGTGCACGAATAGATAATGTATTGTATCTAAACTGCTGGTATGTCTATGTGTAGAAAATTTCATTTTGGACAGAGTAATAATCATCTTTTTAGTACTTCTTGAAGTCTTGTTTAATCTCGGTTTAAATTTTTTTTTTCAATAAATTTATTGCATTAACCTTACAGCAAATTAGGTGGATATAAAATAAGATCCTATATTGGACAATAATCTACAAACAAACCATACTTAATTCAAAATCTTTATTTCTTAAATTAAATTGTGATAATTTTAAAAGCATATAGTCATATCTGCAATGTGTATATATGTGATAACAGCAATGAAATCGATTAATAAAATGACGTAAAAAGTAATATTTTCGTTATAACCACCTGTTATTTAGTTGTTTTTTTATTTGGTTAGGTTTTTTCGTTTAACAATGGATTTACTTTCGACAGAACGTAATATTGTCTATATGTCAATTATACATGTATTCTTATTTGTGCTTGACGTAGCATCTGCATTATTGCAGTTATTTCACCACCGCGTGAACAAGATACCTATGCTTTTTACGTTCTCATCTACCGAGAGTATTCCTAAGATACAGAACCAAACATCGACATGGACTTCGGTTTTACTGTCTTTTTCAAAGGATGCTATCTCATCTAATGCAATTTTCTCTCTCTCTCTCTCTCTCTCTCTCTCTCTCTCTCTCTCAAATAGACCTTTAGATTATGTGATTCAATGTCTTTTTTTCAAATTGATTAATACAGCAACCGTTGTTTTAGTTCTGACTCATAATGGCGTAATTCTCTTACGTCACACACCAGGAAGGAACAGATGAAAATAAGAGTTTTGTAAACTTAGTGTAAAAATCGTTGTATCCTGTACAAACCGGAGATGATCATGATTTTATATTCAATTCCGGAATTCGATCTTCCTTGTCCTATGTACTTTTAATGAATGAAAAATGATCGGTGATTCATTTTAACAAAATTTGATAAAATCGTTAAGAAAATAGATAAATCGAAAAATAAAAATAAATAAATAAGATAAATGAATACATGGAATATAAAAAAAAAAATGAATAAATAAACAAACAAATAAATAAATAAATAAATTAATTGATTAATAAATTAATAAATAAATAGAATGATGGAGTTCCATGGAGTAGAATTCAATTACTTCTATTGATCTTTATATTGTTTTCCTTGTCTCGTTGTTTTCTGTGGTAAATTTATCTATTCAACCTTTTGTTTATGATTATGAACTCTTCAATCATTGATTAATCATTCATTAAATAGTCCATTTTTCTACCTTCTGTATATGTTTATCTTTTATTTGTATTTATATCCTAATTATTCTTTTGTTCTGGTATTACATGTACATGTATATGTTATCTATTGATCGTTTAATTATTCATCTATTTTCACTTATATAACTGGTCTATCTACATGTACTTCTATATTTTCAGTATTTCCGTCGTATTTCATGTATTGATTTCTTATTTGCATATTGATGTATTCCTTCTCTTACCAGAATGATGATTTCATGTTCATGATTTTAATTTAATCGATAGAGCAGCGATGGTAACAAGTGAATGACAATAGTGTGAATATTAGATACGTTTATATTTTTATAAAATGATAAATATGTTAAATTATAAATATATTTTTATAACTGTAACTTTTCATTTCTAGAATGATAGACGTTTATGTTACATTTTTGAAAATTAATTTGAAAAAGAATTGATGAAATGTTTGGAAATATCTAAATTTTGACCATTTAAATGATTTGTTACAAACATAAATGACGATGGCATAAACACAGAAAAATACAAACATTAAAAAAATAATATATTTCATAAATAGGATATATACAAAATAAATGTTTCCTGATCGAAAATAATTACATATTTAAAGAAATAAGTAATTTATTTCATATGTTAATTCATTTTACTATATCATTTTAGAAATAATTATTTAGAAAATAGGAAAATAAAAATGAAAAAAATAACATGAAAAGGAAGACATTTATAAAAATGGATATTAAATATACAAAAAACCTGAATAATTAATTACCATTATCAATGCAATTAATAGATATAAAATTGGTTAACTGACAGTGTATAAACACTAAATAGATCAATCGATATACCAAAAAATGATTTATTGAAGTACATGTATTAAGATTTATTGGAATAGCAGTATACCGAGATCTCTTCAACAGTTCACTAGCTAATATCTTTCATATCTTAAACAATGCTAGTAGCAAATTTGAAATTGTTAAAGCACATTTTCAAAATCTGAGTACATTGTATATTAATGACTCTTGATTTCTGAATAGAAAAAAATAAACATAGTATTTGATTCATTGAAAAAAGAAAGAGAAATAACCTCTCTTATCGTTGTCTTAAGTTATAGCATAACATTTACGAGTATCGTTAATACTTGGTTTAGATGAATGTCTCACTTGGGGAAGGGTGGTGTATGATATGATTTTTCAGTGATGTACGTTTTACTTTCCTCTCAGAGATTCAGTGATGATATAACGTCACAAGTCGGAATTTTAATATTTCATTTTACCTAGGTTAAGAAAATTTAATCTTGTTTGTTTACTTCCGGACACCTGGTCCCATCCCGTTAGGGATTTGTATTTGTTCTCCACGTTGAGATCGTCATTTTCCTAGACGTGTCATGTTTATGGACTTAGATTTTCGTATATTCTACGGTACTTCTTCAATATCATATCCTGAAGAACTCACGTATTCTTCATGTACAGCTTCTGGTCTTTATGAAATATGACATTCTCTATTAGGAAACATTTTGTTTATCACGTATATAGAAACAAGCAACGCTGTACGTAAACATCTACCTTGAAAGTGTTAGCATTAGAGTTGTCTTGACGTTTCTAAAAAGGGAGAAAAAAAAGTCTGAGAAGGAGAGAAAAATGAGCGTGGCTAAGAATAGACCAGCAAAATGAATCCGACACAAAATGCCACATTGTTTTTCCATCTAAGGCCGAGCTGACTTGTGTCAAACTGTGTGTATCACCTCGCTTGTTTTCCCTGGGGCAAAGACCAAACATGCCGTCCTAACGACAAACCATGTCAAGCGGTGCAGATGGAAGACGGCTGTCTATCTGAGAGAGGACACGTATTGTTTTTGTAAATGTTAAGTCAGTTTTGTGGAGAATAATTTACACTTAGTAAAGTCCTTTCACTTTAAAACAGTCAATGGGTTAGTTATAACTTTTAGTGGAAATCACTATTTTTGGTAATTCTATAAGTTAAGTCACTTTTGGAAGAAACAGCTGACACTCAGAAAATGTATTTTTCACTTTATTGAAGTCATTTGCGTATTTAGTACTTATGATTGTGTCAATAGCTAATATATGTATTTGGTTCTCATATTGTTTTTTTAATGTTATGTCAGTTTTGGCAGAACAGTTTACGGTTAAAATAGTCCTTTCATTTTATTAAAGTCAATGACTTGGTTAGAGTGTGCAATTTGCTAACTTTTGGTTGAAATCATGATTTCTCGTAGTATATATTGAACTGTCTTGGAGTGAACAGCTTGCGCCACGAAAGGGTCTTTTCGTTTGATGAAAGTCTTTGGCTTAATTAGTAATGATGCTTGTGACATTTGGTATTTTTTTGCTTGAAATCATTATTTCTCGTATTGTTTTTTGTAAATTATAAGTCAGTTTTGGAGAGAATAGTTATGCAAAAGAAAGTATTTTTACTTTATGAACGTCAATAGCGTTGTTTAAAAAGTGCATATATGTTTGTGTCATTTGCTATTGAGTACAACGATATTATGCAATAGATATAGATGAAGGACTAACAATAAGGTTTTCAGTACGATTTAACATATGGAAATAAATATGTTGATTGATTCAATGTAGACCTAGTCATTTTTGTATAATCTATATGTACGATTCAATAACTTCTTGTATTTAATGGCTGAATATAGTTTCAGTATCGGTCTACCTATAGACTACTGACGTACTTTTATTGTTGTATTAAAAATATAAAGGGAGTTTGTTGTATTATTAAGGCATTTAAGACACTACTAGAATACAAAACAAATTACAAATTTCTCGAAAATACGAATAATAAAGATGCACTGCACATGTGCAATATGTATCTATCGACAAGGGTATGTGACACATGTGTGATTGTGTGATTATGAAATCATAGGCGTTGGTGCTTAGATGCCAGACTTACCTAACAACAGCGGACAAACTAAATTATGCAGCATCCAATACAATGCTGGGACTATATTGTCGTTACGCCCTCAATTGTCAAGCAGTCAGACTGCTTTATTCTAGCTCCATTATGAAACATTATTTCATAAAGTCTTTATAAAGAAATGTGTGAGAATGTATTTAAAACATTGTATATGATTTTGATTTTTGATTTTTGAACCATATTTTGTTACGTCGTTTATATGATGGTTGCTACAAATTCGCTGACAGTTTTCCGGTGAAGAGTGGCATTTAGTATGACTTCGTCTCAGCATACAACGAATGTTACAACAGTATGCACCTACCCGGACGTTAAATAGTCTATTAAAGGGAGATAATTAATTTTCTGCTCCCACGTTTCTCTTTCGTTGGCGTCTACATATGCAGTATTCTCTAAAAGAAGTTCACTTTATTAAAAAACAAGATTTTTATCCTATATTATTCTGCTGAAGAAATTAATTTTAGAATTGATAGATCGATTATGTATCCATCCCTTTATTGACTTTTGTGTATGTTTCCCTTTTCACTTACTTATCATTTCAACACGACTGATTTTTCGAGTTGTCTGTACTAGCCTTCTCACGAGGAATCGACAGGAATAGACAAATCAGAGAACATCAGCGCGGGAAAAAGAGAGATAAGTCTTGGCGTTTGTTCTAATTCTGGCTCAATAATGTGACTAAATACATTTCTATAATCACGTGTATCTTAGGAATGTTTGTATTTCACTAATTTCTTCCTGATAAGACGTGTTTTCATCTTAGAACTTCACCACCAGGGCAGTCTGTTGAGATTTTGATGTTGAAAAATGGCGCCACTGCGATATCACTTCTCTTTTACCAAACGCTAGATAAAGACCAGGACTCTGGTCGGCCAAAGGGAAGTTCCAAAGATTTTCAGTTTATTTCAAAAAATGAAAGGGTTAAAGAAAAGTTCTGAAATGGGAACGAAAGACGAGAAACATTTAAAGTATCTTCGATTTTAAGTATCGTTTTGTTTTATATGGAATCATTTTTTCTATTGGTAAACTATTCATTGTACTATTTTCCTTTGTTTCAACTTATATTCCATTAATTTCAAAACTTATTGATTACTTAAAAACATACTATATAGAAGCCAAATCACCTCAACCTGATATTTATTGGTTTTTATGAATTATTTACATTCATGAGTGTTTATGATAAATCGTCACTATGGTAACTAGGTACATCACAGAATGTACATGTATCTGTTGATACAAAAAATTTACAATGTAAACTTCAAATTACTTGAGTCGAGTGGATATATATAGCTTGCAAAGAAAACCTGTGTTGTATCTGCAATACAATATTCTTAAAACAAAAAATATGAGAATGTCCTTTATCTATTACATGCACATTCCATTTAACGATACATTTATCCACTTTTGACTGTCGACTAAATCAACTGTGCATCCCAATTTTCCTTGTAAAATGTAAACATTTAAAAAGCCATTGTTTAGATCCGCCTCCAGATTTTCACAAAAGTTTCTTCAGATCGTTTACCTTTTAGAATTATGAATGCGAAAATTGTTCGTCAGTGTAAATAGTTGCGCAAGTTGAGACCCTGTCACCACAAACTAGACACATTATTTATGAGAAGAAACAGTTGTGTGTCATCTTGTACAGAACGATGGATGAAAAACCTTATCCCTAACCATGTAAGCATAATTATGTGTATGTACAACAATATGATATCATCAGTATAGACATTACATGTCGTCTTCATGTAGTTACAACTAGGATATGTAGGCCATAGTGAACCTATAGTCCTGTAAAGGACTTTGTATTACACGGGTTGTCATTTGTGACCATTATCTCTTACAGTTACAGTTTTAACGGACTCTCATTGACAACGGTGTCATAGGGGAAAGCATGCAGTCACATGGCAGTAGTCCTTGCAAGATACACTAATGTTATTTACCACAAGTTGATGTATGGTATATATTTACAAGTCCCTGGTTTATATCAAACTTCTTTTAATATTATCAAGGATGCTGAAGGTACGCAAATACCAATACGGACTATTGAACATTTAGAGGCGGGATCAGATACCATGGAGGAGTAATCAGTTGAAACTTCACGTCGTAAAATTTGTGTTTTAGTCTGGTCTCAAACAAGAATCTAGCTCTTTGAATTTCGTTCATTGAATCATTTTTAACAGAATCTGTACGACTTTTGATAAAAAAAATGAATGAGTAATTTTGGAGGATGATCCAGCACGCCATCTCAAATTCCTTCATGTAGTATTCAAATTACCACACCCGATCGACGGACGACTCTTCGCTATGTCCGTAAAATGCAACCAGTCAAACACTGCGGGATTGTGGCTGGGATAGGTCGGGAACGTAAAATCCCTTACGGCTAAGGCATAGTCCCATGTTTACAGAAACAAGTACATTAAGGTCAGGATTTTGATTTCTATGTCAACAAGGCGTTCGACTGACCTACATTGTCAAATACTAATAAAGCACTGCCCTTAACAGCTTGACAAGACGTTAGGCAAACCGGACATACTACGTAGATCTATAACACACTAAGTAGGTGTATGAAAGAATTTATGATTCACACGTTAGACTCTTTCGCAGAAAATCATAAATTAAAATTTGATTCTTTTTTTTATAATATTTCAGTTGCATCCGGTTTTACCGAAACCGAATTGGATTGAATTTTTCTTTCAAACTAACAGGGTTTTTAAGATAATTGGGCTAAAATAGCAAAAAAAATGCAATTTTGTCTGGAAATCAATATAATTCAAATTAAGCGGGATTCCAATACCGGTATATCAGGGTTAAATATAAGTAGTGTCCACTATATAATCATTCCAGGCTATGTTAACCTCATTTAGTAGACCACCTCATAAGTTTAGCCAGTTGGCTGTTGTTGATAGTGAGGCTCTACTCTATATATACAAATGTTTCTCAGCCGTTTTCATTCATAATAATCTCCTGAGTTAGGTGGTATTTAGGCAAGGTTCAAGTGACAGTCAAAGAGTAACCGGGAGACAACTAGTCCCGACGGTCTCAACGGAAGTGAACAGGACAATGTCCCTATGCTTATATTTACAACATGCGTGATCCAGACCGGAAGTTACGTCATACTCTTATATCAGAAACCGCTCTTGGCCTGCCATGGTTTGTGAATGTTTGTACTATAGGAGATTTACTACTTTTGCTTAAGCTTTTTTCCAAATATATAATGGCAGCAATAATCTCAAAGGACGCCATTTTTATCTCTGCTAAGGATTTTTTTCATATGCAATTAGATATTTCTAGAGTATGTAGGGAATCCTTAGAACTTACGGGTCTCGGTTCAATTCATTGCTTAGTCATCACTGAGAGGGATACAAAACAAATTCATACTGGTATCGGGAATCGAACCACTGACCATGTTGTCTAAAGTCTTTACCGATTAACCGATAATTTTTATGTACTGTATCATCCTTCAGTCCCTTTGATTTATTATTCTGATGGCGCGGTTGAGGCTATGTTTTGTGAGAGAAAGATGGAGAAAGGAGAGATTGTTGAATTCGAGAAAAAAAAAATGCATATCAATGGATCGTCTGTCTTGTATAGTAATATTGTAATCGTTGTATGAACACTGACACGTAGATTTCAATGTTAAGTGTAAGTTTCTCGTGTTTCGCCTACAACTAACAAAGCCTGCCTATAGTTTAATGCCAAAACTTGACAAAAGTTCGCCCTAAATCATTGTCACACGAATCGTAGGAGGACTGTTATTTAAAACTTCAACGCAGACTCGAATCCGCTACCACTATTCAATAGACATAAAATATTTTGTGTCTAACAATGACGCAATTGTTCCGGTTTAACGATGCTGCTCCAGCTCCCAACATGTCAAACCTTTAACACTACTGTTTTATCGACGGAAGGTGAGACTACCTTCATTGTTTTGGCCTTTTCATTTCCGGAATATTTCATATAAAAGATATAATAGAATCCCCTATGTCATTTCAAAATATTAAACATGTATGTTGTGCAATAGTGATGTAATATTGCGATTTTCTTAATGATTTTTTAGACACAAGTACAACTCCATAATATGTATGTGTTTACTTTGAATTAATTTGCATCTTATTAGCATTAATGAACCAACATGTCAGCGCAAGGTAAAATCTTAAAGAGATTTACTCAGAAATAAAAACATATTTCTTATGCCATTGAGAACGATAACATGGTCTAATTCTGATTTATTTGGTGGGATTTGCTCAGAGTTGGACGGACTCGTGTAACGCGTAGCCAACAGCTGACGGCGTTTGACACTGGCGAGTTTTGACACTCGGAAATCTTTCATTGCTTGATGTTGTTTATGTCCATAAGTGCCATAAATCCCTCTAGCTGGCAATGTCCGCGTGCGCTACACAAAATTTAGATGACGGGACTTTAACAGCGCGTATTTCCACGTGCGAATGTTACAATCCCCAGGTATCTGTAGTTCTTTGTACAGTTAGGTATTCTGACCTACTCTCCCTTTTTCAGCTGCCTGACCGTCTAGTTCTTAGTGCATTTAAGTCTTCAGACTAACCCCCAGCTCTTCAGCTGCCCGTCCATAGACGTCCTCACGGTATCCCCCACCTCCACCCCCAGACTTTTCAGCTGTCTGTCCGTCTAGTTCTTAGGACATATAGGTCCTCAGACTAACCTCCCTCCATCCACCCCTTTTGTATCTGCATGTCCGATTAGTTCTTAGTACATGGGTCCTCAGACAACCCCCCCCCCCCCTCCTTCTTCAATTATCTGCCAGTTATTATGACATATAGGTAACCCCCGCCTTCAGCTGTATGTTCCTCTAGTTCTTAGTACATAGAGGTTTTCAGCCAATACGCCCTCGTCAGCAGCCTGTCTCGAGTTCTAGGTTCACATGCTTCTTCATAACCCAGTCCCCTCACACCAATCCTTGAGGTGTTTAAGCACGAGTTCTTAGTACATATAGACCTTCAGACTCAGCCCTTCTTAACTGACTCTCGAAATTATGTCTTAAAACCCCCACCTACCCCAATTATTTTTCATATGTGTTGCCTTATTATTTATTTATTTATTTATTTATTTATTTATTTATTTATTTATTTATTTATTTATTTATTTAACTATTTATTTATTCATTTTTTCAAAAATAAATAAATAAATATCAGAAAAATAAATAAATAATGATTATTTATTTATTTTTCTTATTCATTCATTCTTTTATTTATTTATTTATTCATTTATTTATTTATTTATTTATTTATTTATTTATTTATTTATTTATTTATTTATTTATTATCTATTCAGTTATTTACTGACTTTTTTTTATTGATTTGGCTATTCATTTATTCATATTTTGTTTTGATTTTATATCATTTTAAAATCTAGATATTCATTCATTTCTGTCTTTGTTTTTTTACTTGAAGATATCATCTTATTCAAAGTCCCTGACTGTCCAACGGCCATGGTCTCCAGAGTAAGCAAAATTTGAATCACAACGTCGTCTCTGCATAAGAAACACATCCTTGATTTGGACGATATTTAACAAATAGATCGACCAAGCAAGCATTTATTTACTTTTTTTTTTGCTGTATTCCTCGATCTATATACATGTATAAGCCATTGCATCATAATTGATAGCATTTATTTCCATGTACCCATCGATCCTTTATGTTTATACTGTGGATTTTACTACCCATCTATCATGTTTCATTTGCCACAAATTCATAATGTATTATGTGTAACGGTAACCCGATTACACGAAGGAAAAAGAAAACGTCAAACATCAATTTCATCATAAAAAAATATATTTCGTCGAAAGTTCGTTTATTGATTCAGACAATATTTTAAAGGACAACTATGATGCCAGAGGCCAAGCCAAACTGCTGATTGGAAGTAATTATTCTTAACACTGTTAGTCACTCTCTAAAATATGTCTGCATTTTTCTATTTTTTTCTTTATTCTTTTTCCTCCTGTTTATCAAGAAAATTACCAGTGTTGTTTTCGTCTTTCAACGCGTGAACTGAATTTTAATTTATAAGTTGCAATGTTAATATTTGAGCGATGAAAAATGTGTTTTTATTACTCAGTTTTTATGTTAAAACACTGGCATCCGGTGAAACAAGTGCAGAATTTTATCAAAATGTCAGAATAATGACGGGGCTTGTTTTAAGAAAATGTGGCTTTAGTAAGAGAAAAATGTAAAAATTTTATTAAAATGTAGAATTTTTAAGTCATTTATTTCTATAAATTCTTTGGCAAAGGAATTTATCTTTACTTTCTTTTTCCATAGCATTGAAGATGTAGGTATTTATTTTTACTTTCTTTTT
>JACSZP010038413.1:912-16645 GCA_016161895.1 Pinna nobilis | reverse complement strand
GACAGGTTCCAATGTCCAAGATACATAAATACAAGAAGATTGACATAAAACTAGTACTGGTTTTGACAAGTAAAATGTATGTCTTCCTTTTGTCTCAAAAAGAAGGTCAATATAGACTATGTTCAAATTTTTTTGATACATTACAGAAAAATCCACACCATGACTCATAATAGATCACAGACCAGCTCACCTTGACCCTATCCATTCGTTCACAAAGTTTTCCATTAGACAGAGGTGCCCGGCAAGTCCACGTAACTGGTTCAAATTTCCCAACAAATGGTATTGACCGCTTCGTAAGGGATGCCACTCCTTCCTTCATAAATAAACAAGAAAAGTATACATATAAGTTTTGAAATCCATTAAGAAAAAGTAGCCAATTAAATATCAAAATAGTTTGATTGACTATCACCAATATAGCCAATCAGATTTTGGGATAAGGCAGGGTTTACAACTGATGATCTCATTTTTTAGTTATACATTCTTTTTTGCATTAAAACAAATTATTTAGAAAATGCACAAATACATTTACAGATACAGCAGGATTTTGTAATATTGATTACGAGGCAATTGTGACTCCACAGTGGTATTCTGTTCTGCTTTTGAGGGGTTTGTTGAATGTTTTCCTACTTTTCATAAGACATCATAGATACCTAATCCATATAACAAACTAATTTTCCTGGTAGGTTAGGTATGCCATTAAGTCCTTAACATTATTCAGAAAGCAGTTTCAAGTGCTGCACAGCCTTAAACATACATTGTTACATGTACATTAAATTACTTTTTTTATTAGATTCTAAACTTATCATTTTTCATTCATCAGATCAAAAATATTTAGAGTTTTTATAAGTTAATGATGATCTGAAATAGATATTATGTATATTGGCATTACCTTGTCTGCTTGACAATTTTCTACATCCTTAGGTGTCCAAAATCTGTGCAGTGAGTCATACCTGGGATGTGAGAAAGAAAACATTAATCTTGATACATTTTCTTAAT
The DNA here is from genome assembly GCA_016161895.1 of Pinna nobilis. Taxonomy (NCBI): domain Eukaryota; kingdom Metazoa; phylum Mollusca; class Bivalvia; order Pterioida; family Pinnidae; genus Pinna; species Pinna nobilis. The sequence goes on along the minus strand of JACSZP010038413.1, from coordinate 15,649 downwards.
GAAATAGAATGTCCTAAAATCATGATGTCTAAGATACAATCTCAGCTTTAGGCCATTCACAAAATAACAAATCTGGTTGCCCTAGGAATTACACCAAAGACATGATCAAATATAAATTATTTACAATAAGAAATGGATACAACAGTATTGCATTCTTAAGACAATGTGCAGTTACATGTATCTCCTACAAGTGGCATAGGGGCCACCATGGCTTAGTGGTTATCATGTCTACCTTCTGATGATAAGGTTGTGGGTTCAAACCTTATCTGTGCTGTGGTAGACTTTCCCTGTCCTTTGGATGAGACAGTAAAAACCAAGGTCCCTTGTCACAGAACGTGTCAGAATTTTAAAGGACCCTCACTTCCTGATGGCCATAAGTGTCAAGCTTAGACCAAATTTGTCCTCCATCATCGGCATTGGTGACGTCTCCATATAGCATACATGTGGATCGTTTTTAGGTAATGAATTGCTTGTACTCAGAATATCTTACTTGACAACCAGTGGTGCTTCTATTTCACCTGGATTTTCCCAATGTTCAAGGTCAATCCCATAAGACACAAGAGGGGCACTGCTGAGGAGTTTCTTTTTCCGACTACTTTCACCTGACTTTGCTGATTTCTCTGCTACTGCAGATGATGAAGATGGACCCTGAGGATGATTTGATGTGCTGTAAAAGAATGAACATATTATTTTGGTTGATCAAAATGTATCTTTTAAATGTACCCCAAAGGACAACCTACCAGTACCTGTATAAAGAAAACCATCAAGTAATATAATTATTGGACTGTGATGCTAAACAAAAGGAGATTTTTTTTTTTTGCAAACAGCTTTATGATGGCAGCCAACAAATTTTAAATTTCCCTGATATTCAAAGTCCTGTAACTCTTGCAACTAAATATCAACATACATTGTATTTTGATGGAAACCAATCACATACAAAGAGATAAAAAACAATATGCCTCCCCATCTTAGATCATGGGGTAGGTAGTGTAAAGAAAGGGTACTATCGTGACTGACAAGAATAATAAAATACACTAGAGATACCTTGAGGCAGCTTCAGCTTTGATTTTTTTCAGGTTTGCTATAAGTGTTGTGGGATCCCGTTCATCGTGCTCACTGAGTTCATTAGGAATACTCCAGTAGGGTTGTGTTCTCTTACTGCCGGCTTTACTGGAGGCACCAGGATCTGAGGTGGAGGATGTGACAGTTGAGGAAGGAGTGCTCTTTTTTGTTGTAGTAACTTTAGGATCCAGCCCTGTGTAAACAATAGACAAAATTACATCGTAATTTAGTGAATGAAGTGACTTGATCTTTTGAACTGAGTCCTTTGATCTTTTGACTTTATACAGCAGAGGAATCTTAGGTTTACTTATGAAGGAGAGACTACGCTCTACATACAGTAACGTGCCAAAAGTATGCCAACAAATGCAAATTTCCCATAGCTTTCTATGCTAAATCAACCTTTTTCAGTAACTGTCACAAATTAATGCTTTCATTAATTTGTTCAAAATTTCATGTTTACAAAAATTTTTATTCATTTCATCTGGTTTTTGGTTTACATTTTTTAAAAAGTTTAATCTCAGAGAAAAAACAAATTTTCTTTGCAACAAGTATTTTGTTGACGCCACATAATAGGAAGAAAGAAGGAAATGTTGCTACATATTTTCCTTTTCACATATAAACACTTGCACTTTTCATAAAAAGAAATTGATACACTCAAAACCAGTTTAGAACGATAGTCCGTACTTATGTGCAAAGTTTTAAAAGATTTCATTAAATATATGAGTCAGGACAATCATTCAAATAAAAGTTATTTAACATAGAAAGCAATGGGAAAAGTACATGTACTTATACTTGGGTAAAGACTAAGTAAACTGGGAAACTGTCATATGATACAAATTAACAAATGATGGCTGTGAACATAAAATTAATGCACAATTCAGCATGACTCCATTTATCTGACAGGATCAAGCTTACAAAAGCTGTACAGTATTCTCCCCAGAAGTATCAGATAGCGTGGCGGTATTAAAGGTCATGGTGGTAGAACATACATGTAAATTGCATTGCACAGTAGTTTACAGTACATGTATGTGTTGACTATAGAGAAACAATGTAAGTAATATTTGTAAGTAAATTAACATGTGAAACACTCTAACTAGGTCAATAATTACTAGATATGTAAATGAAATAGGGGCAATGCAGATAGCATGGTGGTGAATTGAAATACATTGTAGTGTGGAGGTACCACCTAGCTATATGGGCATGGGGAGACAACTGCTATATTGCTGATTATAGAGTTCACAGGATTATTTCTTTGTAATATGTTGAGCAGATCCTTGATACAAATCATCTGTTTTCACTCTATTATTGGAACAACAGTAAACCATTCTGTTTGTAATCTGAGTTTAAACTCTTGACTTTTTTTCTTTCCCAGTGAGCATGTGCACACTCTCACAAAGCGTGTATGTAATCTTGATCTATTTTTTAAATAATTTTACCCTTAATTCTAAATATAATTCCAATAAAATTATTTTAACCTTTCTGTTTAAGTACAGTAGGACATCTCTAAAAAAAACACCTAAATTGAGACCACCTGGTATCCAGGATAATAAAACTTTGTCTATTTACAATTATTCTGTGCTATTTTGACCTCGCTTAAGAGACAACCTCAGTGATCAGACAAATTTTAGGAATTCGCTTGGGTGATCTGACTAGCAAGATTCCACTGTATTTCTTATGTATGTTTTTCTTACCATATTCTTTTCTAAGATGAGGTGGAATTACTGGTTCAAAACCCTCCTTTTCTGGGACATCTTCAAAATCATTGTCACTGTCATCTACCAAAATAAAAAACAAAACAACGTCATGAAAATGGTCATTAAAGTAATTCTATTAGCATCAGTGTGATACTGAACAGATCTAAATGACACACATATGTAGCTAAGTAGAATGAATTATGAGTGTTTTGTATCAATATGACATTTCATGAATAAATACATACCGTATTTGCGGTATATAAGTGGTATAGTATTGGGACATCAGTACCGGGTACATATTTTACCATAATGTCTTCCATGTGGCCACATTTACCTGCGTCATTTTTCTGTGAAATCTCTTGATCCTGTATAATCTTCAGCTCATGGAACTTCACTTTTGTCTCATCTAACTCTGTCTTCAGATCAATCACCTTTTTCACAATTTCTTGTTTGGCACCAGCCTTTGTCAAGACCTGTATATGTGAATATTGGAAAAATAAGTTGGTTTTTTTTTTGCAAAAAAATCAACATTAACATGGATAGACAAGTGAGATATAAAATAGAACCTACCTTCTAAGACCACACCTACAGCCATGGAAATTTTTCTTTCAAGAAAGATGGTCTTGCAAAGAAGGTTAAGTGGAGTTGCTGAACAAATTACTTCTTTATAAATGGTCTCTCTTGGGAGGAACCTCATGTAACATTTTTATCTGAAGACATGTTCTACTCTACTTAAGCATTTTATTTTACTAGATTCTTACATACAATTGTAACACTTCAAATGAACCATGTAAGTATGGGTTGCATTGGTAATTTACCTTGAGCCATCTCTGAACCTTTGGAGAGTATGTCATTGTAAGTACTTTATAGTGATCTTTCAGTGTGTTCAGTATGGGAAGGTTATCCTCATTTTCCTGCAGTTTGACTGGACCAGTGTTAATTTCCACCTGGATATTATACTTCCTGTTGCCAAATCCATGTTCCTGTAACATCCCTGACCTGCTGGAACCATCTCCTTCTTGTACTTCCTCATATTCAGAATCAGAATTATCACTATCACACTCATCGTTTTCTTTTCCAGGTTCCTTGTTTGTTTCACTGTTTTCTCCAGGAAACTTTGTTCCATTTTCTATTACACCTATGTCCATCTTGTCACCTGTTTCATCTGAGGTAGATTTATCACAAAACGAATCTTTGTCTCGACTTGATGCATCATGAGATTTTGAACACAAGTCTTTTTCTGATTCCGTTAATTCATTTGTTCTGTGCGAGTCTGTGTTTTTTAAGTTATGCCCATTTTCCTCCACTGAAGGTTTAGTAAAACTTTGTTCAGCACCATTAGAACTTTCTGTGTCCATCTCACTATCCAGACCAATGAAAAAGTCATCAGGGGTTGGTAATAACAGTTCAAAACAATTCTTTACCTCCGTCAGGGTAACATGTATGTTACTTTCACTGTCTGAAATAGTAATATTATATGTTACTCAATAAGTGAACTACAAACTGTGAATCTATATTGAAATGAATTCGATATTTCTATCTGATAAAATCTATCTACTGTAACTAAACCTTGAAATCTTTGCTAATATTTCATTTTCTTCATATTCTCCATAGATGAGAAGGCAAGTTTAAAAAGGAAATGAAATATTAAAGCTACTTAATTGAGGCATAACCATACATGACTTTCATGAGATTACAGTGATTTATGGATAATTGAAGACATGGTAAATATGCTTTTGCCATAATAAGATGAAAATACAGCTAAAATTTCCTGGTGTAGGCTACAGTTGAAACTAATATGTATCAGAGAACATACATGTGATCTGAAGACGATAGAGAACTACTTGTGATATGACCCTAGCTTTTTAATTTATGAAAGTGAATGTGTACATACATGTATATGAACCTATTGAAGTAAAATAATTGATTAAGCTTTGTATCATGTAAAGGCAACTTTCTCTAGTATCAGTTACTTGGTTTTCTAACACATGAATCCTAAAGGCAACCACTAGTCTCAAGTCAGAGACAGTGAAATTTATACTCCAATGAAATATAAACTGAAAACTTGAAATAGTTTATTAATCATCTACATAACTGAACTTAATTAGTGCTAGTCACAAATTATCACAATTAGTAAGATCACCTTCTATTTCTTTGAGGACAGTACTAATTCTGGCATTATTGACTTTTCTCTGTTTCTCCTCCCTCTCTCTTTCTCTCCTTTGCTCAGCTTCACTTCTGGCTCTTATTCCATTGAAATCCACCTTACATAATAAAACAAAAATTACTTTGTTTAATACTGATGCCCCAGGACACATTAAATGGACATTGCATATATCTCATCTCTTTCACTTAATATCAGCCGTCCAGGTTTCAAAGTAAAAAGTTTGGTACCAAATAAAAGGTACTGTCATAAAGAATATAAGTGAAATATGAAAGCCATACAGTAGTAAGTTTACCAACCCAAAGATATGGCATGGCTGAAGTTTTATAAAAAAAAAAAAACCAGTGAAACACTGCGTCAAACATCTTAGTATCAAAAGGAAAGGTTCAGCTGAACAAAAAAGACGAGTGAAATATTCCCAATTCAAAAGTTTTGAAAATCTTTGTTCACAAGCTCATTAATACAGACTAACCTGCCTTAGCAATCTACTGAATTAAACAATTACATGTACCTTGACTTCAGGTAAGCTAAATGCATGATTCACAAAACAGCTTTTCATTTTATAAAATCACCTGAATTAAGAGACCACCTGTTATATGTGCTTCTTCATTGGATGTCCTCTTAAAACAGGGTTTTTTGTTTTGTTTTGGGGGAGGGGGTGGGGGAGTTGTCATTTGGATAAAGGAGTTAAAAATAAAACTAAGTTTTCTGGTGTCAAGGGTTTGTTTGACATGTTTAAGATCCCTCATTACCTAGAATAAAGTCAGTAGCATAGGTCGATATTTGTATTAGTTGCCACTAACACATAACTGGAAGGATACTGAAAGTCTAGGGCATCTGGTGACCTCTCCATATGAGTGAAATATTCCTGAGTGGGACATTAAACAACAGTACCATACCATACTATAAGTCTAACAAATCATATGAGGCAATCAAACAAATAAGAAAGAATTCATACATCTAGATCAGTGTCTAGTTCTAGTCTATACATGTATGCATTGATCACTATTGACTGTGATTGAAACCATAAAAAGATTATATGTATAAATATTATATCATTTTGTACAGTATGGTATTCTTGTTTAACATCCCACTCAAGAGTATTTCACTCAGATGGAGACGTCACCGTGTGCTGGTGAAGGGCTACAAATTTTGCCTATGCTTGGCACTGCTGGCCGTAGAGCAGGGAGGGTTCCTTAACGTGCCAACACCAACTGTGACACAGGGCCTCAGTTTTTACTGTCTCATCCAAAGGACAGGGACGGCCAACTGTGGAGTGGCACTGACGCAGCTCGAACCCGGGTCTTCCGATTCGCAGTAATACGCTAATAACTCCACCACGGAGGCCCCATATCATTTTGTAAAGTTAACTTACCTTTTTACATGTTTTGAGGTAGTTGAATCCCAGAGATAATTTTTTATATCCATCTTCGTACTTGTCATTCCACTGCTGTATGGCCTTCAGTGTTTTAGCTTTCAGGGTCTCAGCAGCTGCCTTTGGTGGAGGTAAAGGCTGGTCATAATCTACTTCTGTAATTAAACATTAGAGTATTCAAAATTACAAAGCTTATCCAGGGTTCACACCAGAGTTTCAAATTCTTTAGCCAAAAGTTTAGCCAAACTAGATTTCCTTGAGCTGAATGAAATTTACTGAGCAAAACCATGGTTAAATCTGAAGTAGGTGAGGAAGAGATACATGTAAGATATTACCTTTATTTTACCAGTATATTGACACAGAGATGATTCTCCCCTGGGCATCACAAAATAATCAGCTATCTCCTTTGAGCAAAATAATTAGCCAAAAACAACATTTTAAGCCAATTTACAATTTTTGAGAATTTTGCTAAAATTTTATCGTGTGGTGTGAACCCTGCTCATATCTATGTTTTCTATAATATTGATGTAAAAGTCTTATATGTATAGATATGTCCACTCAAGCAGAAAATTTGTATCATGGGCTGCATTTAAAACTACATTCCATCTTTATACCAGTGCATCATATGTACAAGCTTGGTATTCCTTAATGTAAGTAAGAACAAGGTGTGCTCATGAAACATACATACTCCTGTACTACAGCAAGGTGATACATGTACATGTATGAGGTTAACGTTTCTAAAACGTAGAACACATTTCAATTTAAGTCAGGTCAGGAAGTAATAAATTCATCAAAAGATTGGTTTTGTCATAAGTAATCTAGAATTTGCGAAAAATAAAGCTCTATCAATTACCATTCAAAAGTTATGACCACACTTATTCTTAATATGTAGGTCAAACACTAAGGTTAAGGTCACTGGGTAATTTGGGTAGCAATAGGATTACACATACAAAATATGAAACCTCTATCCCAATGACCCAAGAACAGATAAGAACTTACTTATGTCATTTGAATGTTACTGCACCAGCAATTAGATACTGAAGTTTGAAGCATGTTCCCAACAACTCTAAACATACTAGTCATTGAAGCTTTGTTTAGCTCATCATTTGTAGAACTTACATGTAAGCTCTATCATTCTCCAACATGAAAACTGTATTTCTTTTCTATTTTGTCTTTACTACATGTAAACAGTATTTCTTTTCTATTTTGTCTTTTCTCTAGGAGGGTTGGTCATTTTGAGAATAAGTGAAAGTTAATGTGTGTACTAACCAATAGTCAGTTCCATAAACCTCTGGAAATCATTGAGTAAACATTCTCTGAAGACATGGGATCTATTGAACAGTTCATCAATCATCAGAAAGGCAGACAGGCGGATCTCGGAATGTTCTTTTCCCAGTTTGATCATGATCGAGTGAAAGGCATGCTTGATGTAGTCATCTGACTTCCTGCAATGCAGAAGGATACAACAAGATTTAACATGACCTGAAAATATGAACGTACATGTACATGTATGAAGCCATAAAACATGAAAGCCCTAATAAGTGAAACCTCTCTCGTGAGACCACTAACTGTCATATGAGACCACCTATCTCAAACACCACTTTTCCATGAGAGTTGGGGTAGTCTCTCAAGACAGGTTCCACTGTATGTCTTAACAGCTGAACCTATGGTCATGGTTAACATTTAGTATATAAACAAACAGAGTCAGAGATAGAAAGACCAGCTTATTGTGCTCAGAATCTTTTGTTACGGTTGCTTTGGTCATAAGTAGTTATTATTTTTACCCCTTTGTATTGACAATTTTAAAAACTATTATATTTTAATCCTTGAAAAGCTTAAATGTAATGTAATGGATGAAAATTATTCAAATTAACAAAAATTTGAAATGATTCACAAAATACAAGTGTTATGACTTTCAAAGGTAATTAGTCATAGTTAAACATACCGGTACCTTTATTCAGGTCTGGGTATGTTATTGCATTTGATCATTATGAAATGATTCATCATTGCTGAACATACATAATGCTGTGCATATGATATTCTTTACATTACATGTACAGGTATTTGTATTTGGACCAAACCTAATATGAAGCATTGATTTTTAGTCTCTTACTTGCAAATACTTTTGACTTTCTTCATTACATCAGCATCTAGAACTGGTTTTCCACTTGTTGTCAGTGTTTCAACATATTTCTCCATCTCTTGGCAGACATTGTAATCCAAACACTCGTCCTTCAACCCTGCTACTTCCATTTTCATATATTCTGAGTTGTGTGGCAACAAAGACTGGTCAAATCATCAAAGGCATTTTGTGTTGGCTGCTTAATGAATTTCTAGCCTGGAAAACATACATGTAGACAATTTGTATTTAGAAATGTCAACTACCAAAGAGTCTGGGATCTGTACAGAGCAGAATGTAGCAATGCTCCTTTATATTAAATCTATTGAATTAGACTGAATCTTAATTCGACTGAGAAACTATAAATCATGGCATCACTGTCATGCTGAATACTTGGACAATGGCAATTTCCCTTACATGGTTATTGTTCATTGAAATAAACCTCATACTTTGATAAAAAGGAAGCAATTCCTGTTGGCAAATGGTAAAGTGACAGCTTATTTCAAGTACAGCATTGTGCGATATATTTATGAACAAACGCCATTTTTACTATACATTTATTGTGAAATTGCATTTTTACAAAATTCCTTAGGTTTTCAGAGCCTGGACCAATTTTTATGTTATTTGTACACAAAATTTTGATTTTTTATGTAGTTTCTTTAGATATGAAAATTAATATTTTTCTTACAGCAGATTTTGAGATTACATGAGATTAACTCACTTGTTAAAATTTAAAAATGCACATTCTCTAGATAACGTTACTTATTATTGGGATTTTTGACAACTTGAAAATTTAATTTTCTGTTCTACTTATTGCATTTTTTTAACCACTTGATAGCTGGATATAAATTTGTTTGTATCAAAATATTTTTGAGCAATTAATTATGAATTTTTAAAGGAAGGTTTCATAGAAATAGGTTGAATAGTAATAAAATAAGAGCAATTTAAAAAAAAACAAAACAAATTTACTATAAATACATGTATATAGTGAAAATGACGTTTGTTCATAAACATATGGCAAAATGCTGTATGTCTCCTCGGATTCCCTTTTCCAAGACTGCCAAAGCAAACAAAACATTTATATGTAAGAATGCAGACAGTCATGGGACATAAATATTTGCCACTTACAGTTATGATATTTTCTTCTTTGTTTATACAAAACCAACTATTCTTAAATGCTTGTAAAATCCACAGCTCATACTTATAGACCTTGATAATTATGGAACAAATTTATAGAAGGAAAATTTCATATAGATCTATAAAATATATACATTCTTGAATCATTGTGTTTAGCCATTAAAATGACTTTCTTTTTTCTCACAGATTAATTTTGTAATTTCCAAACATGTTTTTTAAGTCTTTTGAAAGAATGTCAACAATTTTCTATTATAGTTTTATCCTCGTAAAAATTGCTATTGTCGCTTTATTAGGAAAGGGTATATATCTAAATTTAGGCAGCTTATAAATATTAATTCTGTTAACTTCACATAATAAACAATAAATTAAACATTTTGCTTAAACTAGGGGATATTATTGGTATTTAAAATTATTGGTTTTATATAAAATAAAGAAGAAAATAATGCAAGTGGCGAATAATTATGTCCCATACTCTGTTTTTTTAAACGACAATTACTAAAGTTGTTGTATTTCAAAATTCTGCAATGTTATTACTTCAACTGCATTAGACAGTCAACGGAGCCTAGCGTCAAAGCTATTTAAAACCTGTGTGGAAAATCTAGGCAGTGTTAGGCCCTTGAGCCTAACGTCCAGACTTTTGGCTCAATGGTAGAAAGTTGGTCTCTTAATCTTGGGGTCGCCGGTTTGATCCTCGGCCTGGGCCACAACACTGGCGTCGCCGGTAAATGGATTTTCCGCCCTATCTTCATGATGACTGTCCTGTCCTTAATGCATGGATCACCATATGGGTGGTGGCGACCGTAAGTCCGAAGTGCATGGATCACCCATGTGGGTGATAGCCGTAAGTCGTAACGGGACAAGGACCTCAAAATTAAGATGGGGAGGAGTGTGGTAAATCTAGGCAGTGTTAGGCCCTTGAGCTAACGTCCGGACTTTTGGCTCAATGGTAGAACGCTGGTCTCTTAATCCTGGGGTCGCCGGTTCGTTCCCCGGCCTGGGCCACAACACCTCAGTCCTGTTTGGGGTATTTGACATGTTTTTCGAGGAGATTTACACTGTTATGTACTCTTTCCTTGTACAGTTTTGGCGAAACAGCTACATGTAAACAAACAAAAGAGCTAAGCACATTTATAGATAACATTACAACATCACTGGGCAGTTATTTGTCAGACTCTCAGAGTCAGAGATTCATTCAGTAACTTAATATCAAATTCATTTGGTGTCTTTCAACAAACGATTTTAAAAATCGAACAAGATTTCCAACTACATTAAACAGTAATTACTATACATATCCATCCTTTCCCGACCCCAGCCCGCTTCTCCGCTGTGTGCGAGAAAAATTGTGTGTGTCAGCGAGTTATTTCAACGGCTTTTGAAACAGCGGAAATCTATTTGGGGATGTTGTAAACAAAACCTGAAACGGATGGGGACGTTGGAAGGGGAATACAGAACCCGAGGTAAAATATTTCTCTTTTGTAATCACATCTTACGGTTATCTATAAAATAGTTTGGTATAATATAAGCTCTGTTAACATTTAAAAAAAATAGTTATTTTTGTTTTAAGTGTGTTTGATCTATTGTCTAGACTGTAACAGAGGTATATTTGGGACATCTGCATTAAATGTATAATTAATCAAAGTACTGAAAGTACTGAGAAGCGCTATGCTATGTCTGCATGTAGTTTTTTATATGTCAAGTACAAGTGATGATGAACTATCAGTCTATGCATGAAAAGTACAATGAAGTTTATCAGAGACGTATATATGTTATATACGTCTATGAGTTTAAATATTTTGGGCTGTTAAAATTCAAGCAGGCTTTGAATTAAGTTTAAAACAAAATCTAGAAAAAAGTCTTAAAAAAACTTAAAATATTAGTAACTTTTGTATTTTGCATGAAACATTTGAATTATGGTCAACTGTTTTGTTTGTTTGGTTTTTGCTTTACACCACACTCGATAATCTTTCAGTCATATGGTGGCCGTCAGTTTTTATTGGTGGAGGAGAGAGCACGGTTACAAATGTACTCGAGAAGAGACCATGCGCGGATACAGAGGGGGGTACCGGGGGGTCCGGACCCACCCCCCCTGAGATTTGTCAGAGGTGGGGTCCAATGGTTATGGACCCCACCTCTGGCAAATCTCAATCACATGATATATAAAAAAAAAAATTCGGCTCGCTTCGCTCGCCAGTCAGTCATTTCTTCACACTTTAAATTGTATCACAAATAAGATAGTTAGTTGAACAAATCAAAGTTAAATTTGTCAAAAACTTTCCGGCTCGCTTGACTCGCCGAATTTGTTAAGCAATTTATTTCATATCTTTAATACAATGTATAATTTTATTCGATATCTTAAAAAAACATTTGAAAATTTCGGCTCGCTCCGTTCGCCAGTCCTTCATTGCACTTTAAATTGTATCACAATTAAAATAGACAAATAGAAGTCAAAAATGTCTCGACTCGCTTTGCTCGACGAATTTGTTAAGCAAATTATTTCATATACATGTATTTAATATCATTAAAAAGAAAAAAAAACATCGGCTCTCTTTGCTCGCCAATTATTATTTGTACTAAAAAATGTATCACAAGTTAAATAGAAAGATAGACAAATCGAAGTTTAAACTGTCCAAAATTTATTTTTTAAATTATATTTTATTTATTGATATATATAATATATATATATATATATATAATTTATTAAATTCGTTGATCAACTTAAAAAAAAAGCTGGATCCGCGCCTGAATCGACACGTATTATTGTTCTTCTACAAGTAGGCTACCTGATATTTCCGTCTGTTCATAATTACGCGAAAATGTATGCAAATCTTAATCGTGGGTTTTTATTTTTGCAATGTCGGCGCCATTCAGATAACGGCAATAATGGAATTAATATAAGTTTTACCACTAACGGGCCTGTCGTAATGGTGATTAAATTGTCTTTTTAATTTTTCATATCGAACTTCGTATAAATTAAACCAGAGTGTAAATTACATCCTTAATATAATGTATGCCCCTCGCTCGCTTTTTACATTTCACGAAAACACATGGATTTAGAGAAATTTCAGTTAATTTTTGAACTCTAATTTTTTATTTCTCTTTTATAAAAACGCTGTAAAAAATTTTTTACGAATAGTGCTGATTGGAATCTTTCTCGCTCTCGGGTGAATGCATTTTATTCCGAATTTACTTTTGTAATACATACAGGCAGATGTCTATGTAAACTCTGGTTGATTCATCACCATGACGACGTTTGAAGGCGCATTTTTCTTAATCTCTGATATTTCGAAATATTTGAGCCTGAATGTATTTTAACAAAGTTCAATTCTAATCCAGTCTCATCTGCTTTAGTGACCCACTGAATGAACGGAAAACCTTCCTTATGTGACCTAAATGTATGGTTCTCCTATACAAATCACCTGAATTAAGATACCACCTGTCATATGTGACCCTTTTACTCCTTCCCATGGATGGTCTCGTAAAACAGGTTAGACTATACATACAACCTACTGAGTATTCATGTTAATATTTTTTATTTTATGCGCCGTATAGCTTTTTGTATTCATTTATTTTTTCTATTTTCTTTTTTTTCTTTTTTGGTGTTGTTGTTTTTTGTTCTCAATAAATGCATTTTAATGTTGAAATGATCTAAGTGTAGATAAAATAATCAGCATAGTTTCTTTGCACAATGTCCAGATCAAGATTGCCAGATACGTAAATTTCAGCCGGCATACTTTATAAAATATAAGTAATTCTTCGTTGTAGTCATATTGGTATGAATTGTTTTTTTTTATTACAAAATATTTCTAGCGTACATATTACCAGACAGTAACTGAAGTGTGGAAGGGAAAAATTATCCTGTGCGCTCGACTATAGGTGCCGTGCATAAGACAGATTATTTGTATAGCTCTTAATCGTCACGCGGATCCAAGTACTTGAATGATTCTTGAGTGGGGCGTTAAACAACAAAACAACCGACGAGGCTTTATTTGTTCTTATTTGTTGTCGTGGTGATGGCCGGATAAATGCATAAATTATTCTGCAATATATGAAAAATTATCGATCCGCCTATACTGAGTGTTGATGAATTATTGTAGAACACACTACTGTACTTTTAATCTCAAATTTCAGCTCACAACACGGGTTTTTTTTTCGGAAAAAAGTATTGAGTCGTGCGCACACGTGATATAATTAATGAGGAAAAAAATATAAGCCGTTCTTCTTCCGCATACATGTCCCCACCATACTTCCATTTGTAGTACTGTTGATATATTAATATCTTATCTAGATAACGTATTTCTTAGGACTCACGATATTTGATAAATGCGACGTAATATCTACATTGTTGTTGTCCGTCAGGTGGTTGTTATCAACCGTCGCTTCCCTTACTCGTATTGTGCGTGTTACTGTTATATCTTCTCTTAATAATTCCAGGTGCAGGGCCACTCACAGAATACATCCATGCACCTGGCAAGTTCATTGCACCAATCCCAGAAAATTCTCTAAAAATAGAACGGAACATTAGCCTTGAGATGTGTGCAGCAAAGTGCACTCTTTACTTCCGAATGCAACAGTTCCCCTGTTACGCATTTGAGTACACTGCCGGAAGTCGAATATGCGCCTTCACAAATATGACTACGCTTATGGTCAAGAATGGCTATCTCGGGTTACATGTCAGCGACGGCGTGGATTACTACGAACGCTCTAAAGGTGTCGATATTTTTTACTTTGAGCTCGAGTCTACTTTACTAATTCTTTATACAGTAGAAACTTGCCTAACGACCACCTCTATTACGAGATCACCCCACAGAAAACACCATCAAATCTCAAATTGTCTATTTCTATTATAGGCTATTCTTACCTCAATCAGTAGACCACCTCGCTAATTAAACCAATCTGAGCAAGGTTCTTTGGTGGATTTTATAGCGAGGTTCCACTGTACTTGCGAAGCGTAAAGGTTACGAATACCTAGTAATACGCATTGACTGTTTTCCATATGCATTATTTTTCAAGAGTTATTCCCCTTTGGCGACATGGAAACTCTTCTTCTTTATGAAACCAAATTCGATTACGTTGTACTAGTGAAAGAGAAATAATAATTTTCATCGAATTAGTTGTTTAGACTAATGAATTCTTGAAATAAATATTTTACCCCAAATAAAAGTTTTTTAAACTATTAATACCCAAGA
>JACSZP010038411.1:0-14519 GCA_016161895.1 Pinna nobilis | reverse complement strand
TTGTTTCAGACTTAAGAATCGTCCACTCATATGGAGACGTCACCGTGTGCCGGTGAAGGGCGACAAACTTTGCCTATGTTCGGCACTTATAGCCGTAGAGCAGGAAGGGTTCTTTAACATGACGACAAATACATTGACTCGGGACCTCGGTTTTCACTGTCTCGTCCCAAAAACAAGGACAGCCTACCGCGACGTGGCGGCTCGGGCTCGAAACCCGGACCTTTCGATTCGAAGTCAAACATGCTAACTACTAGACCACGGCGTCCCCTTGGAAAGTGTTAACCATTTCTTATAACAGAGATACAAGTAGGTAAGAGTTTTCATTGATTTCGATGAATAAAATAACAATTATTCATCTCTAACAATAAAAGCTATATTTGGTTCCCATACTAGAATTGATGACAATATGAGTATCACATTAAAGTTAAATTATAAATCAAAACAAAATGCAAAAAAGACGAAAGCTTTTTTCTAGTTGAATAGTTTTACAATCTGAACAGACATCATTGTTTAATGCACAATGCCGAATTGCATTATTAAAAACAAAAACAAACAAATAACGATTTACAATCATGGTGAGAAAGAAGGAAAGTACTCTCCTAAATATCAGGAAATTGCGACCACGACATAATGGATTGGATTTCCAATCAGACAGTCAAGGTCACGTGTCAATATTTACCACGTCAAATGTGAGAAGGAATTCTGTTTGTCGCGCAGTCCTTAGAAAATTTCATTAAAATATCATTTACTTTAGCAACAGGTAAAACACCACGACAAAACAAAACGAAAATAATAATTCATCCATCAACACATCAAACTAAAACTAGAGTTACACAAACCCAATAAAAATCATGGGTAAGTTCAGGTGTTCCGGAAGTCGATGTTTACTTTCTGTTATATTCCACTGGGGGGCAATTGGTCTTCTGAAGTCTCAGTGATGAAGCAACTATTTCTTGCCAAAGCTTGGCTAAACGTTTTGACAAAAGAATGCATCATGATATTATATAATTATTTAATGATAAAATTTACGAGATAATTTGAAGGTGAGGATAATATGAAAACAACACCGTTTTTCCTCAAAATAAAAAAGTAATATTTTTATCGTTCGATAGAGACTGTGCGTTGGAAAAGTAATTTTTGTACCATGCCTGATCGATAGAAGTAACGTAAAGGTCAGATAATTAAAATAAAAAGAAAGAGGGTAGTAATAGATGCACATTAAGTGCTACTTAATGCTGAAGGTTAAATATGGGAGAGAAATGCCCAGCTTCAATTAATGCCTTTGAACTGAATTAGTGCTAACCATAAACGCTCTCCTTAACAGACAACATACCACCGCTTTTAAGAGAAAATTCGCGTGACGTTTTATATAATTGTACAAACATGCAACATTAAGAAGTAATTGAGAATAAGGAAAGAAGTTCTCAGGAAACTTGTATCTGTTCTGTTGCGTGTCGACTGTAAAAAAAAACATTAACTTACAAGTTTCACATTTAACTAAGTTTCCTGTGCATGGCCTAATATGTCCGCTATTTTGCCACCTTGTCTGAGCGATAATGACATCTCTTAAAATATACATGAATGTTGATTAAGATTTGATCGCGCTAGTATAGCAAACGAAAATGATTGTGTAATTAAGATAATAGCAAATTGATGCACAAACTCCGGACGAGAAATAAAAGTTACGGCATCCATTTACATAAGAGATGGAGATGTAAATGTATCACAATCTGACATAGAAAACAGGAAATGTATTACAGCGGGATCGCATGATACACATCAATAAAGTGGAGCTCTAGATTAGTGGAATAAATGCTTACTGTACGCAGTTACTGACAATATATAATATGTTTTGCCGAAGACAAGGCATCTCAGTAAAAGAATGCCTATCAAATCAAAATGAATGTAAACTGTCGTAGGACCGAATGCAGGAAAATTACACCATAGTGTAGGATTTGTGACAGAAATTTAGTTTCAAAACATTTAAAAGCGACTTTATATTAGCATCCAAATTTTGGGAATAATTAGGTAGTTATGTCAGATCAGAATAAAAGTTAATATAAACATATTGCATGCAAGCATCATTTATACACATATGTAATATACATGTATATGAATACAGTATAGAGAGGTGGTCTCTCAATTCAGATGATTTATATAGGAAAAAGCAATTTAAGGAACAATACATTTAGATCACATAAGACAGGCTGTCCTTTAGTGTACCGGCTCGTCTAGACAAGTTGGCATGTATATATGGCAGAAGAAAATCGGCCTCTTTAAGGAAGTGGTCTAAATATAGAAGTTCATTCGTATTCAGATTGCTCTATTTGGGACAGCGCAAAAAATGGTCTATGGACCAGGGGGTCTTAACATTCATGTGGTTGCTAAAGAAAATTTTACCGTAACTTAATGGTTAATTGGTGTCTTAGTAATAAGGATGGTAGTCGAATTCGCTATACGCATGGAATGCGGCTGGCTATCCCCGTCTTTCGGATGAGTCAGTAAAAACCGAGGTACCGTGTCACAGAAGGTGGCGAAACGTTAAAGAACCCTCCCAAGATATTCAGATCAGATGTCATGTTACTGAAAGTGCCTAATCTGATGCCCAAATACTATAAAAAATTATTGAAATATATGTAGTTATACTATTAAAAACAATAGCGATATTTCATATAAGTGAGCTGGATGTTAAAAATTACGGTCGAACTCTGATATATTGAAACCGAAGAGAAATGCATTCTCCTTTCAAATAAATATTGTTTTTTTAATAGCCGGGTTGAACTAGTAATTAAGTAATTTAGCTGGGGAATGACAATTTTTTCAAATTATGAGGGATTTCAATTAATCCGCGTTCGATATAACTGGATCCCAGTGTACATATATTCCGTATTAAAAAGGGAGGAACAAAAAACACCATGGTAATCAATCAAAATTTAATCGTAAGAAAATATGCATTATCGTTTAAGTGAAGGTAACCAGTCCTGTATAAATTAAGTTTCGATTACATTTCTACAGTGTATATTCTCCCTTTGCTTCGAATTCTTGGTTGTAAAGTACATGTACTGAACAGAAATACATAACGTAGAACATTTAATAAACTAGCGATAACAGGTACAATTTCTTTTTCGAATTATTAGGTAAGTCTGTTAGATACATCAAACTTCTCTCTGGAACAATGACAAACTGTTGCGTTTTGAAAATGAAAATTTGATTCTCCTTATTTAAAAACATAACTGCCACAGCGTGGACCTATGCGTATTTTCCTTATTTTCCGCGTTCTTGTGTTGATAAGAGAGTTTGTCAGTTTCGAAAAGTTTTCGAACCAAAAATCGCTTGCTCATAATAAACGTATAAATGATATTTGAATATAAAAAATCTTTCCAAACCAGTAGGTTGGTTGCATGTTGATTACGTCCCACTCAAGAATGCTGTACTTATATGGATACGTCACCGAGGCCCATTGAAGGACGACGAATATTAAGTCTATTCTTTGCACTGATTCCCGTAGAACATGGCCACGACGTCCCAGAGAACCAGGAGTAACATCGTAACTTTCCCATTTTCTTTAAACAATTAAAGTTGTTGCATAAAAACAGTCCTAAAGAAGGTAATATGAATCTTGAATGCAAACGACAGTGGTGCACGAAAACAGTTGTTATATAAAAGGTTAAGCAATGCAAATACAATGATGCATCAAAACGACGGCAGTGCACGAAAACAGTTGTTATATAAAAGGTTCAGCAATACAAAAACAATGTTACATGGAAAGAACTTCAGAAAGACCAACGGTTTGAATGGAGGATGTGGGGGGGGGGTGCTAAATAACATAAAATGTTAAAAAGAGAGTTGAGTTAATTGTCTGAGATCGAACTGAAGTTGGTAAAGCAATGTACTTGGGCTTAAACGTTACTTCAATGTTGGTTTGATACAAAAAAACCGCAAACTGACAATAAAGCTATATTTGTTATGTAATATATGTAATATCAAAGCATTTTTCAATACCAATAGACTTGCTATTTCCAGAGTAAATGTGGAAACAAAAGGAATGGTTTTCTTTTACATAGTCTTAAGATGATGATGTTTGCTGAAGATCAATATCGAATATTAGAGGATCTCTACATCGTGTGTAGCGTAACCTTTTGTATCGTTATTAATGGGTATTCCTGTATAATAGTAGTAATGTCTAATGAAACTTTAACAAATTATATTAAGTTGCGTTTTATATTCTGCATTGCGTGATATATTCAATATAAACTTAGCGTAGCTTCGCTCTTTGCAAACCTGTCAGTTATAACATTCAAACAAAAATCTGGACTAGTTCCGAACACGATTGTTAAATGCCAAATCCATGGTATTACTGAAAACTTTCTTTTATAGAAAAACCTTGATCTATAGATACTGATTTACATCTAAGCCTGGTACAAAACTAAAGTAGCCGTAGTCCTTTTGTTTTATGATATCACTGAACACGGTCATTATTTCACATAATACGTTGACGTAAAAGAAGTCGATGGTTCAATAGAAATTTTCAAAACGGAGAGTTTTAGGTTTTTTGTTACATCCAAAGGCAATTAAACCCCATTATGAGAAAGACAATTGGCTTTACACAGAGCATTGGTTAATCAATATCCTTTGAATTACGGACTCCGCTTCCCGGAATGGCCAGTTGTACACGAATAAAAAGTACATACAAATTTTAGCATTTGCAATGAAGTAGGCCTACTTCCGCAGAAGAGTTTTAAAATGAACACAAAGCTCAAAAGAACAAATGGGCAAAGTTATATCTGCTATCCTTGATTTAACGGAATATTATTACAGCATGACTGACAAGGTAAAGCCAATTCCATGTGTAATAACAGTTATTACTTTGTGTGTTTAGACAGGTTACGCGGACTATCTCATGAAATGCTTTCCAAAAAACCCCGAAACATGCGGGTTATATAATGTTTGTTAAACTGAACTTCTTGTGAAGAACTACTACTACTACTACTACTACAACTACTACTTGGACTACTACTTCTACTACTACTACTACTACTACTCATACTACTACTACTACTTCCACTACTACTACTACTTGTACTAAAATAATAATAATAATAATAATAATAATAATCATAATAATAATAATAAGAAGAAGAATAGTAAAAACAATAAAGAAAAACAAAATTTTTAAACATATTTTAAAGATTTTATTACTACAAATGAACATGTGATACAGAGACGTTCTTTTCGAATGTTTCATTACGTAATTCGCTTATTCGTATAACTAACAAGTATACATAGTAACATGGTTTATAAATACTGTTAAGACCAGGTAAAAACATATTAGAAATAGAGTGACGGGCATCGGCAGTATGCATGTGTTAGGGAAATCTCCACGTTTTTTTATTTGCCTATTTATGCTTTATCAATAATTATGTGTAGCATATAACCAGTTATAATCCGAATCGGGCCATCTGAAAATTTTCAAATATAAAAACGATATTTTGAGGTATGCGTGCTATACAACCTAGCAGGTAATACAAAGGAAATTACGGAAGAAACAAATTTAGGATTCACGGTAGGTATGACAGGTCACAAAGGGACGTGTACCCCTCCAGGCCACCTGGTCCCACCTAGGAACTTTCGGATAACCCCGTTTTTTCCTGCCGTCATATAATTCGTACATTGCTTCATGGTTACAGGTTCATTCAGTATAAGTTATTTCATTATGTTTAGGATTGGTATAAACGGATATCGACGTGAGGAAAGCTGCCTTATGGACAACATATGGAGTGTGTATAATGCAAGTGTAAGTGCACTTAACTAGACTCTCTTTAGTGTAGAGTTATATTATAACGAAATGCATCTGGCAAAACCTACTTGTGTCAGTGTAATGTCAGAACTTAATAGCTATTAATTGTTCGTACGGTATATCAAATAAAACACACATCAACCACCTTTGTATTTTCACCTTCACCGTAATTTCAGACGACACACATTTACATTAATATGACTCGGGAGATGTGTGATTAA
The DNA here is from genome assembly GCA_016161895.1 of Pinna nobilis. NCBI lineage: Eukaryota > Metazoa > Mollusca > Bivalvia > Pterioida > Pinnidae > Pinna > Pinna nobilis. The sequence continues at coordinate 8,501 of JACSZP010038411.1, read as the reverse complement.
AGTTAAATGAAAACTCTATTGTCAAAAAAAGATAAAAAATAAGTAAACTTCAAGATCGGCTAATTTTAACAACTTTTTTCACCACATGTGCCACCATCTAAGGGGACTGTACTTTTCCTAAATATGAATACCTTAGTATATTTTATCAACGAGAAGGAAATATCTTTTATAATAAACAGTTCCTATGAAGTAACACGTTATAATTATAATTTTATTCAAAGACAATTCATCGAAAGTTACATGTGTCTCCGCTTGCCTTCAGCTAATTGTTACTTAAATAAGTGCACAGTAACATCGCTATATTTCACTATGTATTTCAAAACAAACGATCGTATCTATTGTGGTAAACAGGCAATATACTCGACATTGAAGGTTAAATAGCGACTGTGTATATGGAATTAAAATCACTAATCAACGACGATAACATTGAAACGCAGCCATTGATTTATATGTTGTGTGTTATATGTTTAATTTTGATGAAGAAATCCAGTTTTTATATTTTCATTTTGTAGCCATAAACAGACTGAGTTCCCCCAAAGGAGAAAATGTTGCATATAAATTTTGTTGTCCAATGGATTGTATCCTGCTGGGATTCTTAAAACCTTCTAGTTATATTTTATAGAAATCGAGAATTACAAACAGTTTCAAAATAGGGAGTGATTTTAATTTTTCATCACTCGGGGAATCAACACAGCTAAACGACTCTAGACTCATTAAATTGTTCATGGGAAAACGTGTGGCGTTAAATCGCAATTATTTCAAGAGAAACACATGAATTAATATCAACAGTATCTCTATATCTGCTCGTTGTAACGCAAAATCCAAGGTTCTTTATATCACCAGACTATATTGTTCATTCGAAACAATAACTTTTTCGAGATTTGTGAGTCTGTATTTTTTTAATTGCACGGTTTTATATATTTCCAACTTACCTTCACATTAAAGTCTGATATGTATTGACATAAAAATGCCAAATTCATATTAAGCTGTGCAAGATCTAGATAACAGTCACAAGATCGATACACTAGTCCTTCCTTTACTGCATTTTAATTTACCAGCGCGGTTCCAGGCATGAGAGCTTGGCGCCCTCCTATATCCTACTATATCCTTTAAACTGAATCTGCTTAGCGAAAGGAAAGGTCAGCAAAATACACAGTTACAGTAATGGTACAGTTTAACATGTATATCACGACCCCTAGGGCACGACAAAATAAGTCTTTACAGACAGCAAGTTTTAATAAAAAGCAAAAAGGTAGTCTCAATGACCAGGAAGTCTGCTTACACGGCTGAAGGCTAAAGACGTTTTATTATAATAATTTAAATTATTGTTCATCAGAGGATCATCTATGTCAAGTTATTTGGTCCGTTGATGTTTCATTTGTGACCATGTTTCCATGAAAGTCAGCATTTCAAATACGTTATGACCGTTTTAACAATGTAGTTATGCTTGCCAATACAACCTGTCCAAAATACTGTGGCTATTCCAATGCCAGTAGACAGAAGTCTTGAACATTTTTGGTCCCGGGAACCCAGGCCCTACCAACATTGGTTACTCTAAGCTTTATTCTATGGCTCATAATTATAAACCCAAAACTCATCTACAGTTACTAGACGCAAAAGAAACTCATCTGTTGACTTAAAACGTTTAGCCAAGGCGCTGCATACTGATGTTCTGGTAGTCATTTGCTCATCGCTTAGAGATTTGGGGCCCAACGGGCTTTTACTTGCGCATACCTAAAAGATCATGTAAGAATGTTGAAATGCTACCACGTGAAATGCCTATTACCTGCGCTATTTCTTCTACCTGAATGTGCCAATCAGAGTATACCAGATCCCGAACTTTCTTACTCATTTCTTCGTCGGTGGGATCCAGTGGGTGTCCATCACTAGCTTCATCTTCTAAAGACGTTTCACTGCGTTTGAATCCCCTAGCAGAATTTAACCTGAGAATAAGATGGTGCAGAATATCCATGATTATTGGCTAACTCGTCATGTATTTCATTTTTTATTTTACCCTTTATACAGGTACCGAATTAGAACACGGTACTCGACTTTAGATGAAAAATATGCCTTTATATCACTTGTCATATTTTACCTTCAATATCCTATGTAAGAATGACTCTCTACGCCTGCTATTTTGTATCAAGGTGAAAAAACATGTATAGAAACATGGCATGAAAATCGTAATAATCTCTGACATTTGGAAATGGACACTCCTTGACTCGTTTGAGTAATGAAGACAACCTGATTTATTTGATCCAAATGTTTGGCTCACAGCATGGCTTCCCTTATATAATTCGGCTGAAATAATAGACTACCTGAAGTATGTAACCCCTTTTGCTCTTTCTCAACAGAGTGTATAAATTAAATCTGCCAGCAATTACCTCGCGACTTTACGTTCGACGGGTCGAGAGATGTAAAAAAGCAAGGAACTTACGCCTTTTTCTATATTTAGGATAAGATCATCAAACCGATTGTAGGCCTATTTGTAATCGCTTTAGATTTTATTTCTAACAGATTTAGTTTTGAATATAGTACACCGATTGCAATCCACAGTAATCGGTTACACTATGAAACCATTGGTATCTGCAACATTTCGGGCACTATAAAGCGTGACTTGTCAACAGGGGATGTTTACTCCCCCTAGGCACCTGATCCAATCTCTGGTTTGTCCAGGGGTCGGTGTTTATTTTCTATATATTTTAGGAATTATGAGCTCGATCACTGTCGTTACCGTAATCTTTTCATGTGATGGCAAATTTAATATGATTCATATCCATTTTAACGGTTTCAGTGTCAATTCCTAGGTCGGAATATTTCTATGTGCATTTCAAGGTGTGTTTATCACTCTAAGTATAGAGGCATGTTGGAAAACAATTATTTCGAGATATATTTTTCAACAAAAGGATTATCAAAGATGATGGCAGCAAATAATGTCCATGAGAACGTAACTGCAAATATATAAATTCAAAAAATGCTTGATTATATCATAGTATTTATTTTTGTACAATAATGATTAAATGATGACAAAAGTTGTGCATTGATATGAAAATATCACACTTTATTTGATTATCTTCAATTTGAATCACTTGTATGTAGGCGTGATATAACTGGGACATGCAAGTCCGCATCAAAATAAAACAAAATTAAAGGAAATACATAAAGAAAAATTATAGTATATTCCATCATTGATAATTTGCACCAGTTTCACCCACTCTACAGTTAGTTGATAGAACCAGAATTAACTGTTGGGGAGTGACCCTGATTGATATATACAGTTGAACCCGGATAAACAGTAGATCTAGAAATTTTCGCCGGACCTTGTTTCCGCGAATCGGGAGCTTTGTTATTATTCACAATATATTTTCGCGCGCGTACATGTTAAGTATAATAGTTTATGTTGTATGGTGCATATTATTTCAAAGTTAGTATGTTAAGCGAGAACTTTATTTCTTTATTTTCACGAGTAACTGTTCTCCCGGATTTACGCGAAAATAAAATTCTGGCTAATAAAACTAGATTTATAGTAGTGAAACAATAGAAAGAATTTTTTATTCAACAAGGGCTTTTTATTCTATTCATAATTTTCTTAGTCAACTTTATTTCAACAATTTTATCTTGTATTTACTGAAAAAAAAAGTTTCAATAATTTTCTACTATTAATTTATTTATACACTATTCGTAAACATGTTCATTCTTGTTGATTTAAGATGTTCATGCTATGAAAATGAGTCCCTTCGATTGCGGTGTGACAGTTCTTCTGATATTTATAATTGATACTACCGAGGGCAGCACGTCTGATTCTCACTGAGACTTACTCTTGTCGATTCGATGGGACGGTGAACTCTCTTCAATTTTAATATCACATACTCGTATTTCTCGCTCGTTAGCAGCAATGTATCTTCTCCTCTCTTAACTATGACGTTTTCATTTCACAACTTACACATAATGCCAGTGGATGTTCCCCTTATAAATGCTTTTATCGGAGAGCTAGGCGACTCGGCAATAAGCTACTCACTTAAGGATACGTTATTGAACGCAACTGGAAATCGTCAAGACGAACGTTTTAGGGTCAATAACGGGGAACTCGTTAAACAATATGATATTTTAAAGATGTTCCTTTATATTCTAGAGCATTATCATTTGCAGTGACTACATTTTGCTAATCGTTGAGGCCATTATTTTTCCTCAACTAGTGATGTTTATACGTACTAAGATTTTCGAATACCCGTTGGTACTTACGTTTTATTTCGCACAAGTTTTTGTTTGAGGAAGTAAGTTTTGATATTTTTTTCAATAAAACATGCGTTTGTCAATTTTGTGTCTCCCCTCGTGCACTAAAAATGTTCATGTACTATTAAAATGAATAACTCCTCGATTGAAGTGTGATAATACTGCTCAAATTAAAAAAATAGTTATACTATTTGCTGGGAAATATTTATGGTCTCGTTTGCTTTTGAATCTCATCGAACGAGATTATATTTTCTACCATAACACGAGTAGTTTAACCATTAAAAAACGGCTGTATAATCGAGGCTGCAGTTGATTAAATATAATCGATAAACCACACGTGGTTAACGTCTTCCGAGCGTTTTGATTGGCTGATACGTAAGGAAATTCAATTATGACGTCATCAAAGACGTCATTATATTTGACGTCACAATACATTCAGTGGGCTTACATTGTGACTGGAATTGAAGAAAAATAATTCTTTTTGACGTTTTCAATACTTTGATTTGCAGAATAATCTAATGTTATGGTAGAAACAAATTACACAACTCGTTTGGATTTATTATCATGTTTATCTTACTCTCGTTAGTTAATTTTCAAAGTCTCAAAACGCTCGCTAAAGCTCGCGGTTTGAAACTTTGAAAATTAACTAACTCGAGTTGGATAAACATGATAATCAATCCTGACTTGTTGTGTAATCTCTATTTCTATAACTTCATCCAATTTACGCAGGTATCAGACACATATAGACTTGGCTATACATTTCATAAAATGATAATACTAAGGCATTTTCCAGTTATCTTCCAATACTGATACTGGAAATGTGTATCACTGATCAACAAAATCAGCACGGATGGATCAGTATTTGATTCAGCTTGTTATGCAACATTCTAGGAATTTTTTGCTAAGTTACATGTAATTCTTAAAGATTTAAACGAATTCAAAGTGCCAATAGAAACTTGATAAATGGATTTGATATCGACACTATGATTACACGTTTGATTAAATAGAAATTGCTTGTGCATTTCTTTGGATTACTATTCACTCATTTGCAAACAGGAATTCCTACTATCCGAACGTATAACGTCAATGTGTATGTAAATTTCTACACACTTATATAAGCCATTAATGTGGATCTTTATTTTAATATATCAAGTACTAAGAATATGAGATAAAATGCCACCTTACAATCTTAGAATTCGGCTATCCCGTATTTTGTCTTATATGATCCGACAAGTCTGCACGTAGCATCGGGATGGTATCGTGAAAGACATAGATGGCACGTACTTGTTCTCAAATTAGATCTTACTTAGCAGGGGTCGTAATTATATCTCATTAGTGCAATTACGATTTGTCACGTATTGTTCCCTGTAAAATCCGAATTAGTATAATGCTATCTACCTTGTTAAAAAACTGAACTAAATTGATTAGTATCTGTAAATAATAGTTAAGAGAGGAAGCTTTTTCTGATTAATCTTTGATAACATGGTAATAAAGTATATATAAAATAAAGAGTCTTCCGGTGATGATGCAAAAAGTCGAACTACAGTGTGATGAACCTACTGGTATATCCTGGAATTGTTTGACACAATCTCTTAGTGTAGTAGTGGTTATAGATAATATTAAGAGAAACTGCAAAGTGACAAATGCGTCCACAGGAAAAATTACAAATTAGGTGAAAGCAGGAAAAAGTCCCTGAAAAATAGATGTTTCATATAATAACGTAGATAAGTGATCATTATATATGTATATACAATAGATATATAAAGGTGTTTTTTTTTATCAAATCAAAAAGTTTTAAAAGCTATTAGAGGTAATATAGTAATAAAGTTATTATGCACGGAAATAAAAATAGGTTCACATTAAGCGGGATTTCAATTTACCAAATTTCAATATAAGTCGGTTTCACTGCATAAAGACTGTAAAATAAAAGTTAATCGACTTAGAAATAGTATATATGGCCTTACTGATATTCGAGAAATACCTTATTGAGGCCTCGACGACTTCCGTATAATTTTTAACCGCAAAAGAAAGGGCTTTGAAAATTGATATATTTTCTCCAGGGATGAAATCTTCTAAAGCCAGCTTTCGTTTGATGTCACTGCTTGTCTGACTGAAATGGTTTTGAAAATAACATGAATCACCTATGCAAAAATTCTTTGAAACGTTAAAGATCCTAAATGTAATGTTGTAATTGTAGTCAGAGTGTATGTTCCTTTTATCAGGTGAAAAATAATTGATCGAAATAATTTCTTTCCTTTTTTTCTTGGTTGAATTTCATTTTCTGATTGATCTGCATGTGTTCATTACCTATGAGGGATGACCATGATAAGCCTAATTTTCGGCCTATTTTCGCTTTAACTCTTTCTGTAAAGGTTGTGCATATGCAAAAATACTTTGAAACGATATAGATCTTAAATGTAATTTTGTAATTGTAGCCAAAGTATGTCCCTTTTATAAGGTGAATGGTTGAAAGAGAATTGATCGAAACAATTTCTCTCTCGTTTTTTGCCATTTTCTGAATGATCTGCATTTGTTCCCTACCTTTCAGAAATGACCATTGTTAGCTTAACTATCAGCCTTTTTTTCGTTTTCACTCATTGTTTTCAGCAATGGATGTGAAAAATCGTTATAAAATTTTCTGGTAGTTATTTTCTATGATATTAATAAAGCTGGACACTGAGAAAATATCTAGCGGATTTTCCATTAACCAATTACTGCATTATGAACGAACATGTTTGGCAAGGCAAAGTTATACTTTGGAAAGGAAAAACTGCAACTACATTTACTTTCACCACCTTGATGTGCAATAGCATTTTTGCACTAAGCACACTAACTCAGTGGCAGTTAATTTGAAGGGTTGCATCTAATCTTATGATGTTTGATCGAACATAAAGTAATTAGCATATAGACTTTTATTATCATATACTTGGACATAATCTGTTGTTGTTGTTGTTGCGTTGTTGTTTAACGTCAAACTCAAGAATATTTCACTCATATGGAGACGTCACCGATTGCCGGCGAAGGGCGACAAATTTTGAAAGACAGGGACGGTCAACCGCAGAGTGGTGCCTACGGGAATCGAACCCCGGACTCCTCGGCTCGAAGTCGAACACGCTAACCACTCGGCCACGGAGGCCCCGGACATAATCTGTAGACAAGAGACATGAGTACAAGTGTAACATTAAGCTGTCTTCAGATAAATATCATTTTAAGATATTGAAAATACAAATCATCTGACATTGACACAGGGAAATCCAATAACCTAATTTCTGTCTTCTGTACCGAGCGAGTTTTTCCACTTCAGAGCTCCAAATACCTAAGTGCTTAAAGCATGCAATTCTCTATTGATCAATTAACTCTTTTTAAGGACGCAAGCCTATCAGACACATATCTAATTATGATGAATATAATAAATTTTACGTGTAATATGTGTAGTATTACGGGGACTTTCTTTAATCTAAGTTGATAATAATACTACAGTCAGACATGTTTTAAGAGACTAAAAGGGAAGCTGCAATTATGGTCGCAAATGACTATGGTCTCTAAATTCAGTTGATTTATATGGAAAACAATTCAATTTTGGAAATATACATTGCGGTCAAATAAGGCATTTGGTCTTTGAATTCGGTTGTTCCCTAAAGCAGCCAAGACTGTGTTACGTGTACGATGTAAATGCGACTCCCATTTAACTGTAACAGCATACGTCACATATCTCATAGCAATACCATCCGTATTTTATTTATATAAAGCGTCCTATTCGTTCAGTAACTTCTGCCAGAAGATTTAATTTTCGACAATGTATGGATCACTTTTGTATAAACAATTGTTTCCTTTTTTATAAGAGAAGCAATTATGCTAATTTTTTCCTCATGTATGCCCTTCTTTATGAGGAACATGTATTGCCATGGTTACATCATGTATCCCCCTTAGTGTGACAGTGGAGATGAGGGACAGTTCTATTGTAAATTGAGCATCCTACTGTTGACAATTAGATGGTCAGAACTGATTATAAAATACACCGGCTGAATTATATTGAGAATAAAAGACATTGGCTTTGAATCAACCTAATTAGTTTTTCTCTTCGAATATTAGATGCTATATATCATTTTTACTGGCTTCATCGGTAGAGTTGTGAATGATGTAGAAAACTGTAGATTAAACAGATTTCAGGGCTAAGAATGTATATTACACTGCTTAATACTACAGTGGAATCTCGCAGAAAGACCACCTCACGTAGGAGACCACCTCACGTAGGAGACCACCTCACG
>JACSZP010038403.1:0-12755 GCA_016161895.1 Pinna nobilis | reverse complement strand
TTTCATTTGCAATATATACAGTAGAACAGACCTGTCCAAGGAAGCTAACCCCACGGCCATGACAATGTTGTAGTTCAAGACTGGTAGTTTTCCAGGACGAGGTTCTCTATACAAGTTATTATAATTATAACTAACTATATACGTTATTCTACGAGATGTTTCTATATGAGAAGCTTTTCAAGACCGATTGCCTCTTAGGATAATTTTTATTTATTCGAGACAATATAAATGAAAAAAAAATCATGTACCACGTGATAACCGGAAACGTTTGTGCGGTACTGGTATCTCCAATGGTGATGGAACGTAACTATATGTTATCTTCCTGTTGAAATGACGCTAGCGCGGGATAGCGTCTTCTAGCGTTATTTTATCACTAATAGAGACACAAGTCCCGCATAAAGTTATCGGATACCACGTGTTACATAAATGTTTTCCAATGTAACAAAGTTTTTTTTTACCTTTTCTTTTATTTATTCATTACGAAGTACTACAAAGAGATTAAAGACGTACTAGATTCATCTGCGATATCTTCCAGAGTACGTCCAGTTTGAGAGCTCGTTGAGTTCCTTCTCTGATTTTTTGGTCGTTTCAGATGACGATGTTTGTGGCCTTTCAATGCTACATCTCTTATATGAGGTCTCATCCTCGGATCCAGTTGCTGTTTTTCGATCCATTCATCCAACAGTTTGTCTGCAAAAACAAATGGGAAACCTCACTAACCAGGCGTTGAATTCACCTTATATGTTTTACTTTTGAAGATAGGTTTCAATACTACAACAGTCAATTATACCGAGTCGGCACCAAGACTATGTGGAACTTATCAATTTTTTCTTCGTGTGAAATACCGATTTCGATGCGATGAACATGTTAAACAATATGAGGCTCGCCTTTCTATGACGTTGGACGATATTCTTCAGCATCATCATTTACAGTGACTACATTTAGCTTATAAAGTCAAGAGTATATGACTTTTCCAACCGAAATCGATATTTTGCCGAACTCTTAGAGTTCCGTTGAACATTTGCGACGGGTCTGGCATGCCAACAGGGGACGCTGACTCCTTCCGGACACCTCGTCCCATCCTGTTTAGGATTTGCATTTGTTTTCCACGTTGAGACCGTCAAGACAACAACAATGGTTTTAGACTCAATATCAAGGTACCTGTACTTCTTCCATTTTATTTCGAACTTAAAAGAGACTTACACACCCAACATTTGATATATATGACAAACATAACCATTAACTGATTAATTGTTAGGTGTGTATCCATCGTCATTGTATGATCAGGATGACCTTTTTGCACTGGATAATGAGAATCATTTCCAATATTTCAAGGATCATAAAGAAGAAAATAAGATTTATGCGCCATGCTCTCTATAGAAATTCTTAAACTTGGCAGTCTTTTTTAATCTATATTTACTTTAAGCACATAAAAAATCAGTGAAATGCCAAGGATTAAATATCTGACAGACAACACTGTTTATATTCCTAAATGACGTTATTTTTATCATCAGAAATATAGAAAATAAGTTTGCCTTGTAAGTATTAACGGACTAAATCTTTTGATATTATCTGAGTAATCTTCAATTTGCACCAAAGATATTAGAGGGCAGAAAGGTCTTGCAAGTGGCTGTATCTTAGGATAAAGAATAAGAAAAAAATATATAAGAAAATATGTAAAGAAACACACCATTGAAAACGTCACTTATATTGACTTGAATGTGATCCCGATATAACTTGCGGGCAAGCATTATCATCTGAAGACATGGTCAGTATCGGAATTAATCAACATTTTATGGCCAGTATCAATATTTGGTTTATGAGTTCAGAGGCAAAACGATCACCCCTATTGTACAGTTACTTACAAAATATATTATCTATTGTGTTTCAGAATAAAGACGGTAACGCTATCGTGACTATAGAAAATAACTTATCTGCACTGCACGATAATAAAGACCACGCTGTACACTGATGCTCAAAGTTAAGTACCCAAACTGTGCGTGTTAATGTCTTATCTTAACACGCAGAATTTAAAACTAGCGTAATTGTATCAATTCTAAATATAGTCGAACATACTGAAACTAAGGGGCTAATTTTTTTCTTTCAATTCACAGCGTTTTCAAAATAGCTGGGCTAGAAAAGTAATGAAGTGATTCAGCTGTGTAAAAATAATTAATTAAATTACGCGGGATTTTAATATATAAGACTTCAATGTAAGCGGGTTCTGATGTATCACCACTTCCGTCTATGATTACATTTTTTAAAATGATTATTCCTTCAGAAACAGTACAAATAAAACTCCAAAGAGAATCTATCTTCTACGTCTCTTTGCTTATTGCCAAATAAAAAAAGAGATCTACAGTGAAAATTGATATCAAAACTTTTCCATCATTATTTTAAAACAACACGTAGAAAAGAAATTTTAAGCACTATTGTTGTCATCTGGTATACGTACCTATGACCTGTGGCAGGGAATGACAATCAAAGTCGATCAAAACAGGTGCCTCTGCGAGAGCACTCCTTAGCTCAAATAGAGTATGCATCGAAAGAGAGGCCACGTGGGGTTTGGACCAACGCTTCCCGCCCTCCTCGACATCCTCCTCATATTTGACCCATCTGAAATAAACGTTACAATTTACAAAATCGTCGTCAATAAAAAGAATTATTAAATTTATCCAAAAGGAATTTAAGGCGATCAAACGATCGACCTTCACAGAATGTAATGATGGCACAATGAAAAACCCTCATTTCAGAATGGACCGTGCAAAACAAAGCAAAGTATAAGAAGGCAACCTTAAATTACAAAGAAATCTGTTTCGTGTTCAACATCTAAGCCTTAACGTCTGCAAAATACTTGTTAAAAGAGGAGAGCAGCTGTATATCCTCGATATTTACTATATTTATTTTTCATTTCTCACTTTGCTTTGCTTTCGCTTTGATTTTCATCGGTTATCTTGTCTTTTCTTAGTTGTTTAGTTTAGTTTTTTTTTGTTTGCTTTTTTTTATTTATTCATTTTATGCAATTTTATTTATTTTATTTTTTTGCAAAGAGATCTTCATTTTTTCAGTCAGGATGAAACGCCAGGAAGCTAATTCATAATTCAAAATTCCATCCAACGCTCAAGATTCTATATAATGCCACGAGGGATCTCTAAAACGCAAAGCAAATTCATGGTATATTAATACTATATTTTACTTTCTTGTTTAAAAGACATGAAGTATGTAATATCGGGGGCAAGATTCCCAGACGTTCGGCCGAGTTAACAACTGCGAGGGCCACATCGGAATGTTACAGTTATTCCTAATTTAGATTTCACAAGACATGCAATTTCTTAAAACAGTATAAGCAGACGTTGTTTGCATCGGTAATGGACGACAAGAAAATAAGATGTAGTATAGTTTGTATCGCAACAAACATTATGAAAGGACCTTGACACAAATGTGGTTAATATTTCTGTTTCAGAGGTGACAATTGTGGTGAAATTTTGGCAAATTTTCCGACCCATAACTATAATTTTACAATGATATGGAAAATGCAATTAAATATATACAAGCTATAAAACGGATGCAATAATTTATTATATAAATGCATTGCCGCGTGAAACAGCAGGAACATGTGTGAAAGATACTTTCAATTTAAAAAGAACATTATTATTATCACTGCAACTTAAATCAAATCCACTTAAGCTGATTTTACATATCGTATTGAAATAAATCATTTAAGTCTCTAGTTATGTGCATGTCTGATTTCCAAAAGTATGCACACTATTGTCATTGATTACAGAGAATATCCTAAACAATGTCATTAAATGGTGACTCGGACAAAGCCGTCACGTCTATGTAAATACCAACATGCTTAGATACCATAATGCACTGGCGTGAATAATCACATCACCGACTACCGTAACTACGTCATAATATCAGAAATGCACATATAAGGGCATCCCCGGTACGGCAAGTATAAGGATTACGTCTGTGTTAATGAGGAAATTATTTACCATTCTGAAAACATCAGATGGGGAAAAAGTTATCAGCCTATAAATCTATTTAGGTGAATATTTTGTCGTACATTCCTCGTAAACTATAGATATAATATCACTAAAACGCATCGTTCCCCGCAAAAAATGAAGTTATCATTATAAATGCAGTCTATGTTTGTAATTTTTAAGAGTAAAACTTCTAAGTCGAGACCACTTTGCTATGTTATAATCCAATGCCCATCTAAAAATTCACATAAATCATTTCGAAGACAACGCAATTCTCACTGACACCGATACATGTGATTTTGTGGCTAAACAAAGTGAATTTTGATTTCAACGTATAAAAGAAGACTATTTGAAAACCATTATACCATTTTATGAGCATCCGTATTAAACATTTTCGACGGCGCCGGTAGGAAATATTTCAAATAACAGCAAAACCCACTGATATAAACCAAAATCATAACCATTGTATAATACAAATATACATGTAGTTATATAATAATTTAATACATGTATATAAATAATTAATTAAATAAATAATTGTATGATAACTTGATAAAAACTGTTATGCCTTTTATTCAAATTAACTTTTGATATCACGCTTTGCGCCACTTTGGTACACCCCAAAACAACGTCTGATTTTAGATAAATTGGTAACTTTATCCCCTGCCTATAGTGCAACAACTTAACAAATGTATGGAACTTTTTGCAATCCGTTTTGAATTCAAATTGTATGCTGAGCGCTACTTGAATCTGCTCCCCGACAATGTCTCTTTCTGAATTTTACTAAAACCTTTCACAAGTTCTAATATATTTTATATTCTCACCTGGCTGCCTCGCGCCATTCAGGCACACCATTGTACTCTCTCAGGACGTCCATTTCGCTGAAGATATGATGGGCCTTGTGTCCAGCATCTCGGACATTGTTGATCAGATTCTGCACCCATTCTGAAGGATTGTAATCGTTTACAGCTGGGCCCGTTGAATCTCCTGAAAGAAAATGACAGAATTGTATAATTTCCATAAAATTGATATATACTCGTTACCTGACTAGTTTTCTCGTATTTCCAGCAAATCAAAGAGAAAATTTTAAAGATTTCAAATGACATGTCATTTGTCTCCAAATGAAATGTATTACTTCAAGTAATCTCAATGCACCAAACACACCTGTTACATAAAAGGAAGTGTACATTACATACAACTTTCAACAAATTGCACAAATCAGTGATACTACTGGAATCAAACAAGTTTTAAAATTTCTTCATAAAATAATCTATTAGTCAAACGGAATGAAAAATATAGCCACATAAACACTACAGAAATACACTCTTACTTCTCTTTCGTCTTTCGAGAAGACGAGCAGACATTTTGTAGAACTAAGGATAATTGTCTAAACTTATGTGTTTTATCCTCCCTTTTAAGGAATAACTAATCAGTTGCACAGTGCCTTTCACCCTTTTATCAGAGTAGACGATGGGGACATGTCAAACTCATATTTAGAATTCAAATAATGGGATTGCTGTGTTTTTGCTATGTTTGATATAAGGTTGTAAATTTTGTTCCCTGTATTTACTAGTACTCGGACCTACATTGGAGTTCCGTCTAGTACGAGAGGAAAAAATAATAAAAGCAATAAACTTTGTTGTGTAAAGGAAGTGTTCCTTCTTAATAAGGAAATACTGCAATCTACTCGCCTTGAAAATTTAATTTTTCAATTTTCAGTAGTGTTACATCTAAGGTAATGACTATTCTACGAGACATTTTTTGCCCATCGCCATGAAAAGAACAAAAGTTTCTTCATTCAAATATATTCAAAAGATAATTTTATTTATGTTGAGCACGCATCTCCCAAGCTATTGCATAATATTGTATCCAGAATACCTTTCCACTTGAAGAAATGAAATGCAATAAACATTGATAATGTAACATAAGATGCACATTTGAAATAATTTATTATCAGCATTAAGATAATGCATCTTTGGAAGTCTTTGGAAGATCCAATTCTGGAAGATTTACACGACAAAAACAAGTTTAATCTCCTAGGGTTTGTGAACTACTTATTCGCCTGCCTAAAACTCTGTATACATATACTTAATAGTTAAGTGCACCATACATAAGACTGCAAATAAATGGTTTACGATAACTGAAATCTTTGGAATTAGAATTTGATTCTGAATTTATTTCATAAATATTCTTTCATAATTGGATTGACAGTTATCATTAAATCCTCACACAAAAAAGGACCAAAGTGCATATTTGTTTCTAATGGAGGGGCGTAGTTATCATCACAAATCAGCTTTACCCGTTACTTTGGCATAAACGAATATCAAAATGATATTAAGATTATCCTTAATAGGAAAATGAATATATATTTATCTTGGGAGATTTTTAAAGAGACATACTTATGACCAATACCACAGGTGTGTCAACTGACTCTTGAAATAAATTGTTTACGTAAAAATTGACAGCTAATCGTGCTTGTGCACAAAGTAGTGACAAAAAATGTATTTCTCTTGGTTTTTCACCTTTTTCAGCATTTTCCGGAAAGTTTTATTCTTATCACAAGAAGGATTATCTAAAAGCACTTGTTGTATCTAAAATATTAAAAACAGATTATGAAACTGCAACCAATATTTTCAACTTTTCGTCAAAACACCTAATAGTGCAGCGAACCGGTATCCCGTATTGATGCAGCACCTTAACAAGAATTTAATACCCACTAATATCGTTGTGCAGCAACTTGTAGAAGTCGGGCTTAACATGTATAATTTGCATAACGCTTTTGATCTCTGTAGCGACGTATTGGAAAATATGCATGTAGGGGACCAGCTACATCAGCGCTTATAGTACAAGAGGACTCTAATATGTGGATGTTAAGTCAGAAATGAGTGTCGCACTCGTCATTATAGAACGGTTACAAGAATTCGGGCTCTCTTTGATGTCGGTCCAATTCTATATGAGATACTGTAGGAAGGTGACCTGTGTGAACCGGGTAAAATATAGGTATTAATATAGAAAGTTAGATGAAAATTCTAAAGTATGTTTATTGAAATTGTGTGCGAAGCACTTTGCAGGGTAGGAAATAGATCATAACATGTTTTGCTAGAAATTCTTTTACACATTTACTGGAGAAAAAAAATTATTTCGCAGAATTCAATTACAAATGATTTATTCGAGAAACCGGGGTGTAAATCACCTATAGGTGCAGTACTGCATCAATGATACAAATGCATGTAACTTAGACACAGAACGAAAAAAAAGAAAAGTTCTACTATTGTTAAGGCCCGAATAGAAGTCGCATTCAAGACGTTTCTATGAAACCGAAACTAGTTACATAGTAATTTCAACCCAACGTTTGTATATTATATATTCATGTCAACCCATTTTAAAAGAAAGTGCATCGCAACATTTCAAATGGGAAAATTAATTAATTGTCCAATATTGGCCACAAAGACCAATTACACGGATATATTTACAGTCAAAACTCTTACAGATTAAAAGATACAAATATTCCCATGCAACTTGACAAAGATTTGGACTCGAAGACAAAGCATATCAGATAAAAAAAAAAAGAAAATAAAGAAAGAACCTATATACACATATACATAAATAAGTCAAAGTTCTTTCACTGGAAGAAACAACGTTAGTAAATTATCAAATATTAATTACAGATCACCCTATATAATACTGTGAATCCGGTTTAATTCGCGAGAATTTTATTTTCGCGTAATTTCGCAAGACCAATCACGATAATAAATGTTTCGCTGAATATTCTACACTAACATAAACGTACCCTGTACAACATATGGTCATTACCTTTTCTAGCAAAGTCGCGAAAATAATCTCTCGCAAATACATGTAAGAAAACCGATTCGCCAAAATGAAATGTCGCCAAAATTTCTGGATTTACAGCATCAAGGAATTACGTTAGCATCGAAATACAAATAAAACACATTTAAAAGCAAGTAAGTGATTCTTCAACTCAGTTGATACTATAACCAATGCACTACAAACATCTGGTAAAACTCTAAAAATATTCTAAATTTGGGGGGTGGGGATAAATTTTGTGAATCTGTTCCTTATCTAATTCGCTAAACAGACACTGTGGACAATACATATATATAAAAAAGCTTTCAGGCTCCCTATGTAACAATCGAAGCAGAAGAATTTCGTCGTAGATTTTATAAACAGATCTGCTAAATCAAGCTGCAAAAGTCATCTTATGGATGTAAACAATAGAATTTCTTCTCTTACCTGTATAGACATACGATTCGCGTCGAGATTTGCCAAATTTTAAATTTCTCAATTGTATGGAATACGACCGCCCGGCCATTTTGACATTTGTAGCACACCTTGTGTCTATACATATGCAGCGTAAATGCCTCACCGTTATAAAGTATTTCACTTTATTTTTTTAATATCACAGATCAATATCCGCTTTGGAAACTGAGATATATAAATATCTACGCTGTCAAATCGAGGCTTATGACTGCAGAGAAAGTCTGCATTAATATTCTGCATACTCTTAATTCAAATAATCTTGTTTATATACATTTGAACACGTGGATGCTTTAATACAACTGCAATCTTGACATGGAGACAAAATACCTATCAACGATCGATTTTCTTATTTTCGGTCGAACGAACTATTGTTTTGACAGGCTTTATCACATTATGCGTTTATTAAAATGTATACATGTATATACATATTCAATCCACATCTTGTTAATTTTTCTTTTTATTTTCTTGTGTACTTGTTGTTGGTTTATTTTCATTTTTTCAGAATATAGAAAAGGATTACTTCTCGTCTTAAAAGTTGGGAATTTAAAATGATCGCAATAAGTCAATTGCCATCATTAATGCAGTTTTAACATTATCCTCAGTACTCATGTGTATGTATCAGAGAGAGAGAGAGAGAGAGAGAGAAAGAGAGAGAGAGAGAGAGGTCTAAGCCACCAATTTCATGACAATGAAATTTGAGAAAAACGTTGACTCGTGTGCGCCTAGAGTATTTTTACTTTCACGCGATTACATTGAATTAATGACAGAACAATAAAACTCAGGAAGATGGGTGCTTAAATTAAGCTGACATTTATTGTCCCAAAATCATTGACGAGAATGAATATAAACCATGACTAAAAAGTGTGACTGTCCTAAAGTCCTACCATAAAATGAAGATTTCCAAATAAACAACAAATTGTACAGACTTCAGAAAAATAAAAAGAATGGAAGCACATGTACTCTAATTTAACAAATGCACTGTAGAAACTTTTAATTCAGACCCGCAAGTAATAGGCCAAACTTGATCTCAATTTGGAGGTGGCCTCCTAATGGAGGTGGTCTTTAGTCGAGGTTCCTTTGTACTCTGTGTATTTGTCGTTGTAGCTATGGGTTTGGGACAATAAAACTTGAGAATTTACTCAAGTCTGTGAATCCAGTTTTCTAACCAATCAAAATTCAGAGTAAGCTGGATTTAAGAAGGTTTTCAAACTTAAGTAAATTCATGAGGTTTATGGTGCCCAGACCTGGGGTAGGGTGCTCTTACGTAGGATAGGAGGTCGTGGGTTCGATTCTAAGAGGAAGCAAGTGGCTTTTCATGTTTTTCGAATGAAACAGTAAAAACCCTTCCCGCAATTGCCACGTGTAAAATTGGTATCGTTACGTCAATGATCACTCAATGCTTAAATGTCTAAAGTGCTGAGCATATCTCAAAATTTGAAGCCCCTCATCGGCTTTCGACTACCTCTGTATATGAGTGAAATATATATATTCCTAAGTAGGCCGTTAAGCCAAAACACATCTACAGTCTTTAAAGGCCTATATACAATGATGGTATGGTATGGTATGGTATTGTTGTTTAACGTCCCACTCAAGAATATTTTACTCACATGGAAACGTCACCGTGTGCCGGTGAAGGGCTACACATTTTGCTTATGCTCAGCACTGCTGGCCGTAGAGCAGGGAGGGTTTTTTAACGTGCCAATACCTACTGTGACACGGGACCTCGGGTTTTACTGTCTCATCCGAAAGACAGGGACGGCCAACCGCGGAGTGGCGCTACGCGACTCGAACCCGGATCTTTCGATTCGCAGTCAAACACGCTAACCACTCGGCCACGGAGGCCCCGCCTATAAACGATGAAGTTTGTATCTAAAAACCTTCATTTGGACATAAGCAAACCTGTCTTTACAGAGGAGTGGTCTTTATAAAGAGGTTAATTTGTACACAAATGGCACTATTGACGACAGGGAAAATGGTTTTTATATACAGGTGTTCGCTATAGAGGGTTTTACTGTGGACCTGCGCGCACAATTGAGTGTATGTACCAAGAAAAACCTCAATGTTTGCGCTGCACATAAAGGTAGGGAAAAAAATTGCAACCAATGTGTAATCCGCGGTAACATATGGTTGAAATAGATCGTTTCCGCATTAGTTTCAAATTACGCTAAATGGAAATTGAAATGTTGAATGCAATACATGAATAATCACACAAACACTACCGCTGCATTCATTAATCAAGTGAAAGCATTTGTCTGCATGTTGTTGTTTTTTAAGTGTTCTCTCGTGGCCAAGTAGTTAGCGTACTTGCCTTCTGATCGTGAGGTCGTGAGCTCGAATCAGAACCACGCTGTGGTCGGCTATCCATGTCTTTCGGATGAGACAGTAAAAACCCGAGATCCCGTGTCACAGTAGGTATAATTTGCATGTTGAAGAACACCTTCTTCCTACGGCCATAAGTGTCGAGCATAAGCAAAATTATTTTGTCGCCCATCACCGGCACACGGAGACGTCTATATGAGAGAAAGATCCTTGAGCGGGACGTTAAACAACAACCAACCTATTTAATTTGAAGCATAAAAAACGTACAAAACCGCATACATAGGGGAAACAATTCGGTTATCGGTCGATTTGATAAAACTGCTGTTCAGCAGGACGAGTTTCATGCAAAAGATATTTTACAGTATATATTCAAAGAAACTTACCTTCCCCAATAACATGGGGTCGCTCTGGTCGATGCGGCATTCGGACCCCCATGTACAAATTACTCCCTGAAAATAGACAGCATGGAAAACATTTTATAAACCGTAACACACACATCCAAATTAAAACTGGATCGAATATATCTGCTTATTTTTTATGCAGTATTGTTGCACAGATGTACTTTACAGCGCACGCGAGAGGTCAAATCCTTTGACCTCTGTCAGGAACCAATCGTACGTAGGTCGCGTTAGAGTAACTGAAGCAAAACGTGTCAACGGGAGTTTAGGAAATATGAGGAAAGTTCCGATTAAGGGGGCAGAGGATTTTACCTCCGAATTGGGTTTTGTTAGGGGCATATCGAAGATCGGATTATAATCAGGTTGGTATACTCATTACTCCACTCCAAAGATTTTGCATTTGTCAAGCTTGTCTAAGTAACATTCAATAAATGCTTATATGAGAGAGAAGTTCATAAATTCTCATATGAGAGAAATTCTTATGCTACATGTGTACCGATAACAAAACCCAAGTCCGAACCAGAAGGGGAAAACGTAATGATTTGAAGTATGGTACCCTGATAACCGTATTGCTGAGGTACTCGACCAATAGTTTCAAAAAGCTCGGATGATAAACCACTAGATATATCATTAAACTGGAATTCAGCGGCGGATTTAGGCAAAAAGTGGTTGGGCCAAATGTCCACCAGCAGAATCCATATACATGTATCTCGGTCAGTTCCATCCCACCCGAAACTCCCTCTTTGCTTATGGACGTTCTTTTAACATATCAAATAGTCGTAATATAGTTACTAGAAATTCATGAAATTTGCGGGGGGGGGGGGGGTGGGGGGGGGGGGGGGGGGGGTCGGAGAGGGGGTGTTTTTTTTCTTTCTTTTTTGTATAAAGCTAAATTTTTAAAAATCTTTATTCTTACAGTTCTTACGTCTAAGGGCCTGAGTTCGTATTACTATAACTCCACAAGCTCATCCCCACTTTTTTGTGGAATTTATGGCCTAATTACATAAGATTAAATTCAAGATTAAAAGTTTATATCGAAAAGAGGATCTAATTTGTGACTTCACCACTTCGACATGCGTCATTGGCCAATTATATACCGCCACAGAGGCAGATAATTAGCATTGTCTCAGATGGGGAGCGGTGACAAAAAACTTTGATCCCGTAACTAGAGCGTGTCGGATCTCTATCTCCCTACATCTGCTACTGATCAGTGAAAACCAGACACAGTGAAAAAAAAACGCCTTAAGTGATACTTCTGCCAAGCTAATGATGCGTGTCAGAGAGAGAGAGAGAGAGAGAGGGGGGGGGGGGGGGGGGGGGTCGTAACGCTAACATTTGATTATCAGTGAAATTGTCATCCATACATGTTTATTGAATATGAATATTATATTTCAGAAGCTTTTGGTACATGAATAATCGACAAATACTTATACAAACAAGTTTATACATGATAAAAAAAAAAGACAGCTCTTTAAAAACAGTATTATCCTTCCACTTTACGAGTACTTAAATTTTATCGACTGTTTTACATAAAAAAATATTTATCATTTATCGACATAAAAGATATTTATCATTTATAAAATTATACGGCAATGGTATACATGTGTCTTTAAAATAATGAAGAACAGCGCTAAATAAATAAAAGTTTTACTATTAAAAAGAACCATGTGCGGATCTACAAACAGGGGCGTCAGGGGGTCGGACCCCTCCCCCTTCCTGGAATTTGTAGAGCATTACTTTCATGATTTGTGAGGGGGGGGGGGGGGGGGGGGGG
>JACSZP010038390.1:2918-15576 GCA_016161895.1 Pinna nobilis | reverse complement strand
GTTGCTTAACTTCGTATAAATTTACTTGTGCCATCGCGCAATATGAACTGCCACAACAGCAGAAAATTACGTATCAATAATAACGCGCGGAACTACCGTGCATGCCATCCGGAATAATAACAGTCAACGGGAATATCTCTCTCTCTCTCTCTCTCTCTCTCTCTCTCTCTCTCTCTTTTTTTTTTTTTTTTTTTTTAGTTTTCAAAGGGGGGGTTGCAACCCCCGCAACCCCCCCTTGAATCCGCCAATGTTATAATATTACAATGAATACTACTTCCGTGTGTTAATAAAAGGGTGGAAGTAAAAGATGCCAACGGCATTCAAAATTCAATAAATAAACGACAGGCAATACCCTGGTCAAAACAAACAAGAGACAACATTACACACAGTTACACTTGTACTTGTACACTTGTGTCACACACACAGCTAAAAATAGAGTAACACGGACACACTAAAAACCGGGAGTGAGTTCAGGTGCTCCGGAAGGGTAAGCAACTCCTACATGTACTCCACGGGATTTTCAAAATTAAAGTACACAACAAAAGGCTGCATGTAATTTACAAATTTACATTGAAGACTCCTAACAGAGTATTACGGTAGATAATGACCAGGGAAATATTTCCGCATTTACCGTGCGATAGGTGACACGACGGGTGCCGCGCGTGGAGCAGGACATGCTTACCTTTCCATAGCACCTAAACTCACTCTTAAGATTCTTTTTTAAGTGTCCTAGTATCTTCTACACCCCCTTTTTATAAAGATAATTTTAGACAAATCTCAAAATTGCTTTTCTGTTAATCTGTTTGTTGCATTAGCATTTTACGATTTTTTTTCAAGAATATTATTGTGTGTAATATAATATATTGTGTATATATACACACAATATATTGTGTGTAATTGTCAAATACATTTTTTAAAAGAGCATAAAAACCCTAATGTTATAGTACTGCTAAATTAAGTAGACATACAATACTATAACGGTCTTTCTCTACTTGTTTTGTCAATATTCATTTTGTCTTTGAGTACCATTTTTAACAACTTCTGTTGCCTGCTGATTCTGTCCATACTTAGGTTTCTACATAAGAACATTTCATATACAGATGGAAACTACTTACTAATAAGTTGCTATTGAATAAATGTAAAACCACGATTAACTTCAATATTTCGCAAACTTTACATGCAGTATAATGAGCTTGTATGTAACTATTATATTTCAATTGAAGAAACTCTAATTTTACTTTTTCATCATCCTTAATGTTCGTAATAGGGATTCATCCCTCATTAATATCACTTGAATTTTACTATGAGTGTACGGCAAAGGTGATCGATCAACAAAGGATGCTTACTGCTCCATAGCACCTGATCCTGTCTCTGAAATTTCAGAGTTCCGTATTGTCCTGTGTGCATCAGAATTGTATACTGTATCATATTTGAATATCTACTTTGTATCAATCATTTCATGTTTCTTGTCGAGTAAGAACCATTTTATCCTCTCCACTACTCTAGAAGGCATTTAGTATTCTTTTTTTCTTTTACCTATTAACCTGCTTTTTAACTTTTCGCTTTTTTATTTTGTATACATAAGTGTGCTAAATCTATCAGGGTAAACTGACAAAACATAGAGCAATTAAAGACTACAAAACTAAGATTATTTGACTTCTTCATAAATAAATATAATGGTCCTCCTAACATGTCAATTCAAGAAAAAACTATATTTGAAAGTACATGTACATTTTGCTTTACATATATAAATGCATTATACATGTACCATCGGTAAGTGAAAGTTTGGGTATCCCAGCTTTACAATAGAAACACGACTTATAACTGTTAGTGTGGTCGTCAGATATGACAACAATGAAGGGCCAATAGCAGAAGATTTGTGGGGAGATCTAGGACCAACTGATATCAACAATTTGAAAATCTATACTTACCGGTATTTATTAATTCATCAAGTGATATTCAAAGACCATGGGCAACAGGATTTTCAACAAATTAAATATCACCTTGGTTCAACTACAATTCAGGTTAGCATTAGAAGTGCATTGTACAGGTAACAGGTTTTTAGAGCTGATCTTTTATCAAGTACCTTAAGCAAGGCATAAATTATTGAAGACTTTTCAGGTGGAAAATTCAAGTCTACAGACTAAAAGAAGGCGCTGACAGACTTCCCCACCGCCTCTATGATCCTGCAACGAATGAAATGGGGAAGTTGGAAATATGACAAGTCTTGATTAACTGACTTGTCTTGATGACTTGTTTATAAAAGTCATTTCAGGATAGACAAAACATAAATTGCTTCTGTTAACCACTGGTATTCACTCATAGAAATATTGGTCAATATTTGTTATAGCACCAATGAAGATAGAAATGAAGTGGTAGAACTGTTGCTTTATGTCCCACTCCAGAGTATTTCACTTATTTGGAGACGTCACCGTGTGCCAATGAATGGCGACAAATTTTGCCTTTACTCGGCACTCATGGCCACTATGCAGAGATGGTTCTTTAACATGCCAACAAGTACTGTGGCACAGTACCTCTGTTTTTACTGTCTCGTCCAAAAGAAAGCGACACGAAACCACAGCCTGATTAGGCTCAAACCCATGGCCTCATGAAGAGTGTGTCCCCTTCTGTTTGCTGAAAAGGGAATAATAATCCGGGATGGAAGATATTCAAATACACAATAGTCTGAATAATTAAAAAAAGGTATAAAAAAGAACTGTACTTTTTTTTAATCATAATAGGAGTGACAACTTAACTTTGTAAAATGCTTATATATACATTAAACATTCATGACTTGTTTTTAAAAATCATTCCATACTTAAAAACATTTGTAAATTAAACAAATAACCAACAATTAAAACAGAAATTTCTTTAAATTGATAAACTGCACAACTGAGAATTATTTATTTTGCTTCTATAGATTAACCCTTTCAACACCAGAGACCGAAATTGACTAGTCCAGACAATAGAAAAGAGCATACCATTCTGATACTTGGGGTTGAACGGGTTAATAACATGTTTGATCTGTACATGTTTTAGACTTGGGCCCAAAATCACCAGAAAAACTCAAACTCATAATTATTACTCAGCACATACTTTCACTGAGGCGAAAATAAGAAAAACTTTGTCACACAACTCTTTCAAATTTAGTAAAATTATGAACAAAACTCTCCAAGCTGACTTCAAAGATGGCCGACAAAGGGAAGTTACTCTTGAAAAGTTATACTACTGCAACCTATCTATTGTCCCTGACCTTTGACATTTGAGGAACATATTGTTGGAGACTGGTCATCTTGAATAGTAGAGTAAAACAAAAGAAAGCAAGGTCAAGCAAAATAAAGAAATCAGTTCTCATGCCACTTTGTCAAATCAAATGCAGAAGTAGGGTAGTCTCATTTTCATTTAAAAAATCAAAATATTATTTCTTGTGACTACTTAAGAACAAATTGCAGTAATGTCTTTCATTTACTTGTGTAATGTGCCATATGCATCCCACATTGGACGCTAATCCCGCTTACCGTTGCTTAACTTCAGTACAAGGATATGGGACGCTAACTGTCTGGCAACAAAAGCTAGCTGATGGACAATTAATCTTCTTACATGAAGGTTACACTTGTAATAAACTTAATTTTCCTTCAAGTGGTTAAAAAAGTGGAATGGAGGGGCTAAGAAGTATATGTCATGTGGTCTGAGAACTGATTTCTTTCTTTTTAATCTTGATTAAAACAAGTATTGAGGTTCTTGTGAAAAAGTAGACAGCAGAAGACTATAAATCAGATGTTATGGAGAAGATTCTTTGCATTTCACTTCTTTGAGGATTTCATTTATTCTTCAGTTTTTGTGAAACAATAATAAATAATTTCATGTCTCCTTATCTACTATTTCTGAGGTTTTTTGGGGATAGCATACATTTAAGATATTGCCATGTAATACAAACACCTGACTTGCAAAACTTGAAAAATTTCCATGGGGAGATTTTTTCAGTCTCATGGGCATAGACAATAAATTTTATTAGAAATGAATATTAGAGTTAAAGTTTTTCATGAAGGACATATGCTTTTACGGGGCTCACCCTGGACCCAGAAAATTGTTAGCCAAAAAATTAGCAAAACAAGATATTTTTTAGCCAGTGGATAATTTTATTAGCCAATGAACATGTAACAGTTTATGTGAAATATTTTTGATAATTTTCCTAAACTGACATCTGCTATCCACTTAATGCACTATTACTAACACGTTTTGAATCATCCCCCTTTTACTTCTTGACTTTCATGGTATATTACACATGTATATTAACAGGTAGGCCTAACTTATTTGGACATATGAGACCAATAAAAAAAATACCCTTTGACACAGCAACAAAAATTGTTAGTAAGAAAACTAGCCAATTGCCAAATTTTTAGCCAATTTCCACCAAAATTAGTCAATGGTTGATTTGGCTACCTACAGGGTGAGCCCTGGCTTTCATTTCTGAAGAAATAACGATTTACCGTATTTGTTGGGAAGACTAACGAGTATGAAACACCATCATACTTTCAACAATGTTTCGCATTCTTCCCCATCAAAGTCTAAAAAAGAACTCAATATTTTCGGCAGTTGTAATTCCTGTATATGCTGGGAAAGAGGAATCTTTTTATGTTCAATCAGATATTTCCTGATAAAATTTCTACACATGCATGACAGCAGAGGCACAGAATGTATTTCCTTATCCAACCAGTCTCTAAACTTTTGGTCTTTGGTAAACTTCACGATGTGTGGTACTGACGGTTTGGTCACAATTTCGTCTTTGGAAATCAGATAATCATGGGCAATGCAAAATTCCAGGAAATCCTTGAGAGCTGACAAATCTATGTGTTTGTTTTTCTGTAGTAGCAGAAGTGATAGACCCTGACCCTGAAAGAAGAAAAAAATAAACAATTACTATTGGTTAGATGAAAGACATCACTTCAAAGGTTTTCAGTCGCCATCATGACCTAGTTGACTGTTACGGAATATCGGTGTTACATGTACAGATGATGAGGAATATGTTCCCCTTGTCATACACCTAATCTGTCAAACTTTTATCAATTACAACTATCAGCGGATCAGACTCATTCCTGGATCTGAAACATAGGTGACAGCGGATCAGACTCATTCCTGGATCTGAAACATAGGTGACATGACTGGTGCCGTGCATGGAGCAGGAGGTGCCGTGCCTGGAGCATGAGTTGCTGAGCTCGCCCCCTAATTTTAGTACAGTTCATGTTACTCTAATTATTCCATGTGTTGTATTGATTATTGTTATGTTTGGCCATGGTGTTATCACTCGTTTGACTCTTGTATTTTGGATGTCAAATTGGTATCTTCAACTTTACTTTTCTTCAATAAGAGACCGAAAAGGTTTTTCAACAATATCCATATCACATAATTTACACAGGTAGTCCATTCAAAACTTCTTGATTTTCAATTTTTGATTGATTGAATTGTTGTTAATGTGCCAGTGAAGGGCTACAAATTTTGTCTATGCTCGGCACTGCTGGCGGTAGAGCAGGGAGGGTTCTTTAATATGCCAACACCTACTGTGACACGGGATCTCTGTTTTTACTGTCTCATCCAAAAGACAGGGACAGCCATCCATAACATGGCTCTGACTCGAAACCACAACATCACAATCAGAAGACAAACAGACTAACCACTAGGGCACAGTGACCCCTGTTTGCCATGTGATACAAGTCCCCCAAGTGTCATATAGCTATTTAGATTTTAACTTTATTTATTTTACAACGATTAACAAACAAGTTCAAAAAACTTATATTAATGTCTCTCGTTAGCTCTGATGTCGGCATGCAGGGGTCTTTGCTGTGGGAAGAAACCAGAGTACCCGGAGGAAACCCACGTGTCCAAGCTGGCGACCACCATACCATCTCACATACTACCTAGGCAGATCTGAGGATCGAACCTGTGTCGCATTGGTGAGAAACAATGCACTAACCACTACGCAACTTGCACACCCCAACATAATGTCATATATGTAAGAGGTGTAATGCATCTAAAAGTGTGTCAGTGGTCCCCTGAATTCAGGGTGAAAGTTTGCCTGTGGCTAGCCTCATTAAATGGTCAGACAAGTGGCAAAATCAAGACTACAATCAAATAGTTTTAAAATTTAAACCTAGACATCTTCATTTAACAATCAATAAAGCATATGCAGTTAATCCAGAAATTTTTGTGAAACCTTATTATGGCGAATCCGTATTGTTATTCATAAAACTATATTTTCCGGCATATGCAGGACATGTATGGTGCATGCCGGTATTAGTTTATGGTAGCTATATTAAGTGAAAACTTTATTTTCGCTAGTGAGTGCTCTCGCGTAATTTTGTGACAGTAAAATGCTTTCGAGTAAAACTGGATTTATAGTTTACAAGTACAGTGGAGCTCATTAATCCGGACACCTTCGTTCCTAAGCAAATCATCCGGATAAATGAAACGTCCAGATTACTGAAACACACATATAATAATGTACAAGGCAACCTGAAAATTTCGTTCCTTGGAAATGTCGTCCGGAAGGTGAAGCATCCGGATCATTGGCGTCCAGATTATTGATGCTCCACTGTATACAGTCTAACCTGCCTTAGTGACCTACTGAATTAAAGGAAAACCTGTCTTATGTGACCTAAATCTATGGTTCCCAAAAAATTGTTCCTATATAAATCACCTGAATTAAGTGACCACCTGTCATATGTGACCCTTTTTGCTCCTTCCCTTGGATGGTCTCTTAAAACAGGTTAGACTGTACCTTGCACATAACTACTTGAGGTCCACAACCTCAAACAGAAGTTGCATGAGTCTTGTCATGGAAAAGTTCAAACCGGGGCAGTCTAAAATGTGTCAAGAAAAAGGGGGAGATAATCCCCTAGAATTCCTCAGGCTAATTTGAAAACATGTTACGTTGCTAAATGACAAAGTGGATGGCATGTCTCAAAGGGAGTTTAATTAAAACTTTGAACAATAGAGTTGTCTTGAAAAGAGAGTAAGTTACTTAATACTCAGGAATTTAAGTGTACTTTAAAGGAACAAAAAATATAAAAGATAAACAATTAGCACCTGTTATTTTTGTAGAGATTAATTCTTAATTTTCATTATCAAAGACAACATTGCTGTGAGTTTACATAATCTTAAAACACTTTCACATGGCTTAAACAAGATAGTTTAGATAAGAAAAAGAATTAACAAAACTTACTTTTGTTATATTCATCATTACAGAGCCATATACAGACCTACGTTTGAAGTAAATTGCCCACTAGAATACAGTGCTGCAAATATATAGTCTAGCCTGTTCTAAGAGACCATCCAAAGGAACGAGCCAATATGGTCACATGTGACAGGTGGTCTCTTAATACAGGTGTTTTGTATAAGGAAAAAACTACTTTGGTAGCCATACATTTAGGCTACATAAGACAGTTTTTCTTTTAATTCAGTGGGTTGCTGAGGCAGGTTAGACTGTACATGTAGATCTATTTATGATTTTGAAAATGCATAGAAAAATATTAAACCACCACTTTGTACATGGAACAAGAAAATCCAACCTTCCTGTCAAAGAGTTTCAACATCAATGATGGAGAAGGAGCCACAGTGGAAGTTCTTTATTAAGACCAACAAAGTGACTGGCTGAAACTTGTCTGAGGTGGTCTCTTAAATGAGTTTCAAATAGCCTTGAAGAGTGATAGACAGACTGAATTTAGATGGTCTTTATTGGTCTGATTAGTGAGGTGGTCTCCTTAGTTAGGTGGTCCATGGGAGAGGTTCTGCTGTATAATAACCTTGAATCTAGAGCAACATAGCATGACACTGCACCGGTACCCTTTTTCTGAAATATCATACCCTTTTTATCAGTGTCATGCCCTTTCAAGTACAAAAATGTGACCTATAGGACTTATAGACTGAATAATATAGAAATTATTAAAAAAAAAATTTTCTTGGAAAAAAAATAGTGCTCTATTATCATTCAATGAATGGTGATAAATATAAGTATATTTTAGTGGTCAGGTGCCCTCAGAACCCATCTTTGCGCATGAAAAGTGCCCTTTTGCACTTCAGAATTGTGTGCACTTTTCAATTCCTACATATGTATATTCATCACTCTATTAGGCTTGCTTACTGGTGAATGACAACTGTCGGTTTTGTTGAAGTCAATGATTTAAGACAAATAATCAGCCAGAAGCTAAGCCGGCAAGAGTTATGTCCCTTCAAAATGACTGAGAAAGATGATCATTGGTGTTCTCTTCCTTTCCTTTCACTAGCCTTGACATTTGAACAAAGAAAAACATATACCGCCAACAAAACACCTCACTAAGGAGACCGCCTAACAATAAAGACCGTCAAATTGTAGTCTACATATCATTATTCTTTGCTATTTATAACCTCACTTCTGAGACCAAACCACTAATCCAACCAATTTCAGGCTGTCCTATGGGTGGTCTTAATAGGTAGCTTTCACTATACCTGACAAGGAAGAAAGGGTTGTTCTTTCTCTCATTTCAGACAACATTTTACTTTTTGGAGGGGGGGGGGGAGAGGAGGTGTTCCTTGGTGAATCAATTGGTTGTAGCATTGCGCCTAAGTTATTTTGCCTCTCATCTCTAGTCAGAGTAGGTATAAGCATCACTCAGTGTTTGCCCCCTGTCAACAATGTCTCTATTTGCCAATAAATTTCAGAAGTGGCAACAAAAATGCCAAGTGGGAATTGAGTATTTTGGGGTATTTGTTTGACATTGTTTTATTTCAATGCATTTTATTCATGTTATTGAAGATGATGCATCAATAAAAATCCTGCATGTGAGTATTTTCATTGTTACTATCTGAACTCTAACCTTTATTATTCAAAATGTTAAAGTATTCACAATAGGACGATAAAATGTCATAAAAAGTGGCGACAAAAAAATTTCAGACACTGGGTAAGTAAACCTCACTGAAACCTCAGCTGGTTCTGTGAGAAGTCTATTTAGAAGTTTATTTGCGGAAGTCCAGTGGTGTCTTATTAATTGAGTTCTCTCCTCCATTAATAAACACTGGATGCCAAAATACAACTGAAAAATCTGCAATTTGATATACGACAAAATACAAAAAAAAAGCCTGCCCATTCAGACAAGTGCCTTTCAAAAATTCAGACAGCTTGGCTAACTTTTCCTGTCCTCTGGATGAGGTAGTCAAAACCGCTGTTCTGTACGTGTCACAGTAGGTGTCTCCACATTAAAGAACCCTCACTGCTCGACGACCATAAGTGCCGAGTGTATGCCTCAATATAAGTGAAAAAATTCTGTAATTGGGTTGGTTGGTTGGTTGCATTGTTAAACATCCAACTCAAGAACCTTTCACTTATATGGAGATGACACCGTGTGCAGGTAAAGGGTGATAAATTTTGCCGTTGCTCGGCACTTATGGTCGTAGAGCAGGGAGGTTCTTTAACGTGCTAACACCTGCTGTGATACGGGACCTCGGTTTATACTGTCTCATCCAAAACACAGTCTCCACCTGCACAAGGTTACGTCTCCAGATGAGTGACGTATTCTTGAGTGGGACGTTAAATAACAATACCACCAACCAGCCTGTGTAGATGCAGAATGGCTCCTTGTGATTATACATACCAGTACATGATATCTGCTCCCTCAGGAATTAAGAACTTTGCCGTTCTGACATGTGGATCAGGCATCACGAAGTGCCAATAATTTTAAACCATATACCATGAGTGATCACCAAATCGGAAAAGCTTGATATGTTTTGCAATGTAAATGTTGATAAAGGAGTATGACGACAATTAACTCCTAAGATTCAGAGCTTACGGAACGTAAGTCTAGAAATACGAGGTGTAAGGTTGACATGATTTATCATGTCACATGACAATTTAAAGCTCTTGCCCGATGCTAGGGCTATCCATGTAGCCCCACAGCAGCTCTGTGTGTTTAACACATACGTGAGATGGGGTTTTTAAGAAATACTGAATATTGGATATACTGAAACCAAACGGGAAGGAACTTTCATTCAAATTGACAGGGTTTTCAAAATAACTGGGCTAAAGTAGAAATCAAGTCATCTAGCTGGGAAATTAAAATCAATTTCAAATTCAGCAGGATTTCAATATATCAGGATTCACGATAAATGAGTTCCAGTGTACCATACCTTAGCTTTCTCGTTGATGTCTGCTCCCTCATGTATTAAGAACTTTGCCATTCCAATATTCCCATTAATTACAGCAAGATGAAGTGGGGTATATCCTCCCTTCAGAAATGACAACAAAGAAAAGAAGATTGCATTAAAACTTTTATCTTTGATCTGGAATGGAAGGGAAATATATGATAACATGAAATACTATGGAAACAAGTGACAGTTCTTTTATTTTTGTAATTGTTTGTCGACAAAATGACATTACTCTGTGAGGGGAAATGCTGTGTGTGAAAAGGCCTCATTATACAGTGACCCCCGCCCGAAGCAAACCTTATCTACTACTTCCCTGCGTACTGCTACTATGCATTATTTTATCCATTTATCCAATACAAAATTTGGCATTTTTTGGTTTAGATATCCGCGGTAAATACACACAAACAACTTTAGTAAGGCTTGTGAAAGAAGGATAAACATGTCCAATACAAAGGGATGAAATCACATAAAGATAGATACACATTTTCAGTGCAGGCAAGTAGTTAACTCTTTCACCCCTAATGACACCTTTGGATTTGCTTATGTCATTGATTTAATAAAGATTCTATTAAATCTGGAACCTGGCTATTAAGACCACCCAAGTGACTGGCTTAAATTGGTCTGATTAGTGAGGTGGTCTCCAAAGTGAGGTTGATATAGGCTAAAATAATGATTAGCAGACTGAAATTTGCTGGTCTTAATAGCAAGGTGGTCTCCTAAGTGAGGTGGTCTTTAGGCGAGGTTCCACTGTACTTTCAGGGATGAATGCGTTAAATGACAGAAAGAGTGAAATTTGTTCTGTGGCTAATAAAAAAGGACATGTTTAGTGTTAGAGAAATATAATTCATGACCTGAGAAGAAATTTGGAGACAAAATGACTAAAACTGCATAATATTAAAAGCAAATTTGATTACATTTTTGAACCGTGCATAGAATACCTTCTCAGTGTGATGATTAATGTCAGCACCATGTGATACTAACAACTTTGCGATGCCTCTGTAATTCAGCTTGGCTGCCCAGTACAACGGAGTCCATTTGTCCTGAAAAGAGGAAGAAAATTTGATTCTGCTTGTTAAAAACATTTTTTCTGATATTGTTTCACATCAGAAAGGAAAATCTGTTGGAAGAAATGCTAGTGCCAATGGACAAAAACATCCTAAAAATGTTCATTGACCTCAGAAATGTAAGCAAATTTTGCATTTTCTTTAGGGAAAAAAATCCTGATCTGAACTAAAAAAATCCTGACTTCAGGATTTTTCCTGAAAACTAGTACCTCTGTTTTGGTCATTTGGTGATTCCTGAGAAGAAACCTTAAATGTAAAATCCTATAGAAACCCTATGGGAAATGTTTATCCCAAAGGCGGGACCAAAAATAAAACCAGGGTCTTCTCTTGAACAAACTTGAATCTACACCCCAAAAGGATGCTGTATTCCACAAATCAGCAGATTTGACCTGGTATTGGTATTGTTGTTTAACGTCTCACTAATCAATATTTCGCTCATATGGAGACGTCACCATGTGCCGGTGAAGGGCTACAAATTTTGCCTATGCTTGGCACTGCTGGCCGTAGAGCAGGGAGGGTTCTTTAATGTGCCAACACCTACTGTGACACAGGGCCTCAGTTATTACTATCTCATCCGAAGGATGGGGACGGCCAACCACGTAGTGGCACTGAGTCGGCTCAAATCCGGATCTTCCGATTCGCAGTCAAACACGCTAGCCACTCGACCACAGAGGCCCCAATTTGACCTGGTACTTTCAGAGAAGAAGATTTTTTGAAGTTGCACAATTTGAACCTTTTTGGCACTGCAGGGGTGGGCCATTTTTGGACCAAGGAGGGATGGTTTGAACAAATTTCAAATTGAATTGCAATCACCCAATGTAAATCCCTGGCAAATTTGGTTGAAATTAGCACACTGGTCTCAGAGAAGAAGCCAAAAATGTGAAATCCTATAGTAACCCTATGGGAAATTTTTTACCCAAGGGTGGGGCTCAAAATGACCCCAGGGCCTTCTCTTGAACAAACTTGAATTTACACCTCAAAAGGATGCATAGTTCCATGAATCAGCAGATTTGGTCTGGTGCTTTCGGAGAAGTTGGAAAAATTTGGACATTTTTGGTCCTGCATGGGGCGGGCCATTTTTAGACCCAGGGGGATCGTTTGAACAAACTTCAGTCCCCATCACCCAATGTTGATCCCAGGCAAATTTGGTTAAAATTGGCCGACAGGTTTCTGAGAAGTCTAAAATGTAAAATAGTTTACGCATGACAGATGCACGACAGATGACGACAGACAGGAATGGATCACAACAGGTCACCTGAGTTTACTCGGGTGACCTCATAAAATCCAGAAATGCGGTATTATGTCCAGGAAAAAAATTTGTCACACCTCTCCATTATACTGGGGACAAAAAAAAACAATCCTACTACAGGTAGATACTCAGGATGCACAATGTCAGTTAATCTACAGCTGGAAAAAAAGAG
>JACSZP010038387.1:0-22541 GCA_016161895.1 Pinna nobilis | reverse complement strand
TATGTACATGTAGGCTGCACCTGTATTGCATCCCGTTAAAATCATGTATTTTAAAATATCCTGTATTATTCCATACCTGATAATTACAAAGTCATATATTTTACAGCGATTTTCTTATATTTGATAAAATGCATACATTTTTTTATATATACCTATAGGCAACACCTCCTCCAGTCAAAAAAGGATGATAAAAGTACACACTGTAAAGTAGTAATAAGTTTCAAGTTATCATTTGAATAGGGTACAGAAACGCCACCTCGTACCCAAAAGGTGTATAACGTGTATGATATACCTTTTCAGGTAAGAATTCGTTAGGTTTTAATTAATATTTTGGACTTCCAGTACATATTGTACTATATAACAGTATCGATCGCACACAAACTGTTATAGCTTATATTATGTCAGTTGTTTCAAATGGTAGATATTTCACAACCGTATGCCACGCCTAAGACTATTTTGAATTAAAGAAAAAATCAACAAGCAAAGACCGTTTTAGTTCTACACGCCACGCTTTTTGAATCATAGACCACGACGGCTAAATATAACCTGTGAAATAAAGATACTGGCAGACGATTGTGGTATGTTTCTTCGTTAGCCTACGCAAATCAAAACGAAGTCAAGAATCAGAGGGAGTAAAGATTGAAATATATAACGGTCACTACTGGTAAATATACTATAAGATAAATACATACCCCTTAGTTGTTAGCGCTGACACACCGAAGAAGACAGCATTTAGCCATTTTTCCGAATGTTACTTAAATCCCACGATCGACTTTTTTNNTATGCAGGTGGGATCTACCTGAGTTTCTACCTGAACATTTTTCACCTGTACACGGTAGTCAATGTATCTATATTCCCAATGTCGGGTGTCGACAAATCCGGTATACTCTAAGCGCGACTCAAGTAATAGTTAAAAGGTATTTGAATGGAAAACGTGCCTATTAAATTCTTGTACCTGTGTAGTAAATTTAGATACGAGAGAGGCACCTCAAGGGTTTTATTTTTTTCTCGCTCGTTTTAAGCCTTGTTTAGTTGATTTTTATCAGTCAATTACGAAAAACAATTGACGTGTTTTGGCAAAATTTATCACCGGTTAACTCCCTTGGATATGGATTTGCATACACACACATGGGGCCTACATAAGTGTTCTAAGTATACATTTTGTATATTTTGATAAGATCATGTTGCTGTATTGATGTTAAACGTAACGGTATCACTCAATATTTCTGTTTCACTTATATGCGAACGTCAGCAAATACTGATGAGTGAATTCAATTTTGGCATGTCCCAGGTGATACTAAAAAAAACACCGGGCAGCGAGGGGTCTTACAGTCAGCTACCGTCTGTCACACCGTCACGGGACATTGAGTTTAAAATTACACTAGAAATGTCCGCAGACCTTGCTTCTAATGCTGAAATTTTGTCTTTTAGACAGTTGCTACCCACGAAAGAGGCTTAGTAATATTTTAATACCGCGGTCCGAGTTCGAACCCGGATTCTTCCATGCACACGAGGCGATCGCTCTAGCCACTAGGCCACTTTGGTAGTGATGATGGAATTATATTATATCATTATATCGTGAATAATTGTCTTACGTCTAATGCGTTCTTTCATCAAAATAAATTTTATTACATTTTATTGGTGGGGCCACGTGGATAGCATTTTCAACTCTGAACATTAGATCCGCGGTTCGAACCCCAGCCAGGCTGCGGTTCTGATTCTACATTTTTTATATGATTATAGAACAGAAACTATAGCCGATTAAATATTTTAAATGAAAATGCTCCTTTATCATGCCCCTCTTGTTTTCTCTGGGCGAAGAAATTGACATTAGAATTTAAACATGAGTTCTGACTCGTTATGAGAAGGTGACGTGAATTTGCACATATTAAAACCTTGAAATAACCTAATTACCTTGCTTACAGTTAACTGGTGGAAAAATATGCACAAAATGTTTATTATCGTCTGTAGTGAATGCATAACTTAGGGATACGTCATTCCAAGCATACTTTTGTCTCTGAAATAAAAAAAGACGAAGTAGGTGTTTTATCAAGATCTTGATTATCGTATTTGTTTCACGGTTTCTTCGTAACTTTGTTTTTATAGATTTGTTTGCCTTGCAACCTGCTATCTTGCGCCCACTCAAGAGTATTTCAAGAACACGCAAGAGATAAAAATAATGTGATGTTGATGATGTAATCAGTGCCACTGCCACACCCTTAGAAGCGTATTGGCCAGCGTATAGTCCTGAATGCTCGCTAGAAAGAAAATTCTTATGCATGAGAAAAAGAAAATTCGGTCCGAGTGCGCAAACGAATGAGAACCGCTGATGAAATGCGTTGCAAATTAATTCAACGTTTTTTGGGTTTTTTTTCAAAAATTGCATTTACGCTGGGGATACGCTAGCCAACACGTCTTTGTGTGGCAGGGACAAAATACTTCAACCGTATAGAAATGCTGATTTGCGAATAATTGAATATTCCTATAGTATTATCTTATGAAAATAAGTCCATAAGGGAATTTCCATTTTCATCATTTATGAAAAACAGCAACATCTAGATTCTGGGGAAAATGGTATTCACCACAGTAATGCGATGCACTTGAAGTATTACAAAAGAAAGGACCAAAAAACTTGTTGCTATATCTCAAAACCGTTCAAAAGTGAAAATCGATGTCCTAGCATTTTCATTTGTTACTTTTTTCCCTTAAGATCAAGATTTCGGGGATTTGAGTCAGCGGGTGCATGAGTAGGTTTCAATAGCGTTCGGATGGCAAAGTAGAAAGCAGGGATTCTGCGCGTAGAACCAGAGCGGAAAGTTCAACATAGTTTAAAATATACCTTGTTGCATTGGATTGGCCCTAAGCATCAGTAAACATTTCTGAAGCCTACATTAGCTGCTAAAGCCACCATATATTTGAAATAATGTGGAAAGTGGCGTAAAACATCAGAACAACTACAATAACAACTGACATTGCAACATTCGTAAGTTAGAATTTCCAAACGATCTCTAGGCGTAGATTTTAACCATGGAACCAATGGATTTTCTTGGAATAAACAGAAGTAGCATCTCTGTTGCTAAGACAACAGTGTAATGGCTTAGTGGTTAGCGTGTTTGTCTTCCGATCAAGAGGTCCGGGGTTCGAATCCAAGCCACGCTGCGGTTGGCTGTCCATGTTTTTCGGTTGATACAGTTAAAGCCGAGGTCCCGTGTCACAGGAGGCATTGGCGCGTTATGATAATCCTCACTGCTATCATAAGTGCCGAGCATAGGCCACATTCACCGGCGTACGGTGACGTCTCCTCGTTAACTTTCTAATTCTCGAGAAGGACGTTAAACAACGATGCAACCAACCAAGTTCTAAGACCAGCAGTTATTTTGGTTATCACAGAGGCACACGAGTCGATCACTAAATTCTTAACAGTTGAAGCCTTACTTATAGTGTACATTTTAACAAGTGTCTGTAAATATTGACTTGTTTGAATGGACAATATATATTGTTTATGATCTGAGCTAACCTAAATATTTTCACGTGGATATCTCTCTTTCTGCTTCTAGATAACGTAAAATATATGGAGTCCAGGGTTATAAACAGATAGCGAGCGATTCTTGATTAGGGAATTTTAGTACCGCTCGAAATCAGTAAACGTACATGTTATAGCCCCGAAATGGAAAAGATTTAAATAAATGGAGTTGGAATTCCTCTGTTGTTTTTAATACAATTATTTAGATTGCAACGAACAACTGCAGACAAAATAGAATAAAGGATATTTTATATCCATTTTATTTCATTTATCCTAAAAGTTCTCCGATTTTCAATTAACGGGGTTGTATTGTAGTGCGAGTCGGAATGGATATTAGAATTTGTTTGTGGATTGCTGCGTTTGCATTTTACAGATAAGTTCGTATTCCAGGATTGATGTGTGTTTCATGAACACTTTCTTGCATTAGAGCTATAGGCCATGATCGATTGTCTCTGTACTAAATGTCATCAGTTCTTAATGATAAGGACGGACGAAGAACCCAAAGAGAATCGGGGAAAACCTAGTTAGCCGGAAAATCGTGATGAAACTTACATATTAACCATAGTGAACTCATCTATTTAGACCATCTATGTGACTGGATCAAATTAGTGTGATAGGTGAGGTGATTTTCTTAGCGAGGCCAAAGAAGTTTATAAGATAATGATAAACAGTATGAATTTTTACAGTCTTTTAATTGAGGTGATGGAAGCACTACCCTTACTGGGGTAGTCTCCCGATGTAGTCTTCAAAGTAAGGAAGTCTGCTAAGTGAGGTGTGAAAAAGAATCATCGATGGCTACAAATGTCGAGTGTAAGCCAAATTGTTGCCCTTCACCGGCGTTTGATGGCATATCCATATAAGTTAAAAATTCTTGAGTGGGACGTTATTTTATAATAAATTAACAATAACAACAGGACTGTGTTCACTCATTGAACTGTGAGAACCAACCAGTAATATCCCATTGGATAATCTCTGCTCAGTTTTAAGTTTCAATATGCTTAATGACTGGCGCGAAAATTTACAAAGAAATTAATACTCTAAAAGAAACAATTGACCGCTAGTGTGAAACAATAGCTTACTTAACTAATGTTTAATTTGTTATAACTTAGAAGAGTCATTTCTTACAAACCAAGAACTAGTAAAGGACAGACAATAGTAGTCACCCATGCATATACCTTATGTTTAACTGTAACGTGAATTTATTTTCGTCGTGTTCGTAAAATTGAACTTTCAATGTTAGAGGAAGATTTAAATTTACAATCAAGAAAATAAAAATATTACTTTAATCATGAATTTATTCATTTTCATTTTCTGGTTCTAAAAGAGTACATGATATCGGTATTATATTAGATATCGCATGATTATACTTTAGGAACTTACTTTTTTTTCAACGTGACAATACTCTAAGCTTTTAAGCGAGTATCACAGGATACGCGATAAGACTGATGTTGTGTTATGTCCATCAATGTTGGAGCGAAGAAATAAGTAACATTAGGTATGAGTAAAGTTATCAAAAACTAAATCAACAATCAGGATTTTATGGGCATAGAATTTTTCTCAAGTTCTCTCAACTTTCCCGTAGGTGCATCGTTCACGAATATTGAATGATGGATTTTGTACCCAACACCGATTATCTTGTAGTGTAAGTTTACTTTTCCTATCATAAAAAAATATAACATGTCATTTTAGCTTCAAGTATTGAAAGGACCAGTTACAGAACTTGATATTTTTCTCTAATTTCAGAAAAAAAACCACGACTGCGTAATTACATAAACATATGGTAAAATGAATTTGAAGAATCTTAATCTATAATGCAATGGGAATATTATGTAAAAATAAAAAAAAATAGAAACAAAAACAAAACATAGACATTAAATTATCACAGATGAATTAGTCACTATAAGTATTATGAAATTCCAGTCTTATTATTCATATAATTCTCACGACAATATGCATTATGTAACCTTTTACACATCGAGAAGATATGTTGCATTTTAGGTAACACTGTCAAATGCGTGTTAGTCTATGGCAGCCTAATTAAAATATAAGCTTTAAATTAGACAAGAACTGGCTATATATACAATTACGTATAGTCCGATAGACAGGAAATTTATTGATTACTTGTAAAAATTCTTGTCATAATTTTTAGGACTTAGATTTTCAAATATACTTCGGTACTTCCTCAATTGTACTTGAAGAAGACCACTGTTTTGTTTTGTTTTGTTGTTGTTTAACGTCCCACTCAAGAATATTTCACTCATATGGAGACGTCACCGTGTGCCGGTGAAAAGCTACAAATTTTATTCGCAGTCGAACACGCTAACCACTCGGCCACGGAGGCCCCAAGAAGACCACTAAATAGAAATGTTTGTTGCATAACAGCGTTAGTATAGATGTACGGTTTTCTTTGAGTCAGTGGTAGAAAAACCGAGTCCAATTGTCAGTGATTGACTCCGCATTTTGACATCTCTCAATCGTCACACAGGATAAAGTCCTCGGCACAGGTCAATATTACTCCACAAATTGGATAAATTTCTTGGCTTAGGCCCAGTTCTAGGCCACACATCATAACATCCTCTGTACTGATCAAGTTCAATCAACACACAAAACAAGATCCTTTGTAGAAGTTAATGTTTGTGAAGACCAAATCAGCTCGGTGCCACTAGCATGATGCACAGATATCGGAAATGGTTGTTTGTTTTTGTTGTTTTGTTGCTGTTGTTTTTTTTTTGTTGCTTTTTTGTTTTTATCTTTTGTCTGTTTGTTTGTTGTTGTTTTTTTGGTTTATTTTTTTTGGGGGGGGGGGCTTTTTTACGCTTATTTGAATATAGAGTAACAAAGGATGTTTGGTTTTGAACGTAAGTAAAGGGCACAACATTGAAACGATCATAAACCATTGATTATTAAGATGAAAAAAGTTAAACATGCCATTTGAGGTATGGATTCTATATAGCAATGTTCTTTTATTAACATTAACATGAGGTATGTGCTTGTAACACAACTGAAATACGCATTGTTCCAACGAGAACAGTCCACATTCCTCTTTTTTTTGTATGTGCTAGCTAAACGCGCCTTCATACAGAAGAGTTCTGCAAAGGGGAAGTATCTCAAACCCGCAGTGTACAATCCAGATAAGGACGGCATTTCACTCAAATAGTGTTCTTTTTAACAAAACGTTTTGGATTAATTGTAAAATGTACCATCTTTACATGTATCAGTAGGTGAGGTATATATTATGTTGTGCATTCATTTATAAATTGTAGTATTTAATCATACACATATAAGATTCCAGAAACAGAATCATACACATGTGGTTTTTTTTATTAAAGCTCCACGAACTGAAGGCAAAATATCAATCACTGAAAGTATTACCATTTTAACCAAATATGACCGAGGGAAATTAAAACAAAATATGATTGCGTAATAATCTGTTCATCCGCAACAAGATTGGCCTACTCGTATTTCCATAATGCTCTGAGGGCTAGAATTATCTAAGACCACGTGACTTAATTACGCAATTTCCTCTATGAGATTTTTTAAGACCTTTAATTTTCGGAAGCTTATCTTTCATCAGTAGGTAGGTATAAAATTAAAGATAAAGAAACATACTCACGCCTGATATACGAGAGTCTGGGCTGCAAATCTCGCGAGAACGGGTTTAGAACGATATCATACATGCGGCGTTGATTCCCTTGACGCTTGTTAGCATTCTTTGAAGCCTTCCGGTGTACGTTCTTTCTAACATCATTGTGATTTCTTTTATCCAATCGTGATTTCCTCATTGTATATTTCTAACACTATCAATGATTGGATTTTCACCGTCAAATCGTTATCTAGAAATCTTCATTAGACATAAATTCCACCAGAACTCTAACAAGTTAAACGCTTAAGCCATATACCTGTTCCAGTATCAGATTGACTTTTACTTTGCTTTCCTTACATCCTGTACACGACTTTTATCAAATGCATGTAATTCAATTATGCACTAATCAAGATAATAACACCTCCACGTAGATTTAATAAATCCAATTAGGAGAACGTTTTAATACTCATTTATAGTCCTTTAAGTTAAACCTGACTATGGAGAACCATTCGTACGAACATTCCGCTAGTCCACCTCGTACATGACGATGCCTGAATCATTCTGCCGGATCCAGGAATATTTGATATGTTTTGGAATTCTTTATTCATTGATTTACCCCAAAAGTCCCTATCTTATGTCCCTAGCGAGATGAACTCAAACCTACGTGAATAATTAATGCACTATTTGGCTTCTAGTAGTGCATGCCGTATTGTTTTCTGAATTAGGTAATACTACATATCTTGTTTAAGTAAGTACATGTAGTCCATGTTCTCTATATATTATTATTTAAGAATTACCTGTCTCGTTGTTTCAGAAATAATCGAAAATTCGATACGGAATGTTCTTATCGCGTATGAAAAATGCGGCCTCCATCAGTTAATTGGTTCAATTTTATGACATGTACAGATAGTAAACCGGAACTTCATGACTTTGGAAATCCATTATGCGTATAACTGTCACATCCGTTGCGTGAAGTCGAAGAGGTATTGTTTTATAAAAATGACGGCATATTTATTATTTATCTAATTTCCTATAAACAGGTCAGTATTGCTTTTTTATACTTTGAAATGCATAGGAGTCTTATGTGATGAACATCTAGCATTTGAGAGCAACTGTCGCTGCAAGATATAATGCTGTTAGTCTTAAGACAAGGAGGTCGTAGGTTCGAATCTTGGCATAGGCGAATTACTTTTCCGGTCCGTGGCACAACAGGTATCTGCCACCTGCCAAAGATCCTTCACTGCTTGAGGTAAAAGTTCTTGGGTGGGATGTTGTACAATAACACAACAAGCTAAAGTATGATTTATACGGCAAATTCAGCAATTTTACTGAAAAAATAAGAATCATTCATTTACATTGGAACATAGTATATGTGTCCTAGCTTTAACTAATTGTTATATGTAAATTACGAGCTTGAAAATATGAAATCCTTAAATATACAGAAAACAACAGGTTTTATTATCTGCAATTGAAAATATTTCGTTCTGTTACTTTACCTTTTGGTACATATTCAATATTTGAATAGTTGAATAGTTTAGTTTGATGTGATTTCAGTCAATAGAATAATCATTATAATCAAGATTATCACATGAATGTAAAGAAGACTTCTAATATGAGAAATTGGAAATATTTCGTTTTGTTACTTTTTAACCAGATGTACTCATAGAATGCGTGACAGTCAACATGTGGACCCCTTTATTACAAAATATCTTTAGGACATTATCTTTGTACCATTCCTGGTGGTTTGGATGCAAACTACTTATTAATGGTTACAGAAATACATACTAAACATTCATATGACACTAAATTTGAAAAATGAAAAGACATCGATTATTTATAGTACTTTCTGTCTTGAGGTATTTCGTAGTATTTTCGTAGTATTTCGTACTTTCGTAGTATTTTCAATTAACATGCAAATTTTATATAAAATTTCGATATTTTCCCCTTTGACATGAAACAGATTTGGACGATTAGAAATATTATAGCAAATTGGATGAAATCCACTTTTGAAGATGGCCACCTGCTTTACTTTGGTAGTAGTTCCAATTTTTAATACTTTTTATCGGATTAAAATTTGTAAAACTTATTTATGCGAAAAGTTTCACTGAAGTAAGGGTTTTCTGCATCAACTTATAAAGTCAATTTCTGTATCTCTCTGTAACCAGTACCATTATTCATGGGCGTCACGATAGAATAGGCTAAATCATAGCATAACTTTTGATGTTTTACTGCTGTGGTTATCTACATTTTTTATTTATTTTTTATTTTTTGGTTTTGTTTTGTTTCGTTTTATTTTTTCGTTTTGTTTATAATTTTTTATTTACATTTTCAATATTATTTATCAGGACAATATGAGGCCATTACACATTTTCACTTAAGTTTGGTTGTTGTATGTAGTTAAACCTCTCGCCCAAGAAATTTTGATTTTAACTTATATGGAGATGTCAATAATGCCATTGAAGTGCAACTTACTTGGCCTATGCTCTGCACTCATGGTAATTGAATAGTGAGGGTTCTTTAATGTGCAGACTGCTACTGTTACACCTGAGCACGATTGTAATTGTCTTATCCGAAGAATAGGAAAACCCAACCGCAGCTCGTCGCGGATTCGAACCCCTAGCCTAGTGATCAGAAGGCAAGCACGCTAACCACTGAACCACGACAACCCTTTGAATTAATATTAAAACTTTTTTATATGCAGTGAAGGACCGTCAACGTGCCCTGTCAGTCCCTGACGAGTCAAGATACTTTGGTTTTAGGTTGTTTCTCCAAAAGGACAGAATAAGGGAAAAAACAATTTTGCTACCGATGAGTATCAAACCCTTGACCTTGCAGGGTGAAGTTGAGCATTCAATATCTTTGTTGTTAGTATTATACAAATGCATATTGTAATGAAAATACGACAAAACATTTTTTTTATTTCAAAGAATCACTTTTTGTATAATTTGGCTCTTCAATACAACGATAGTTTAGAACAATTTGCAACATGTGAACTGTACTATTTGAGTAGGGTACTGGATTCTATAAACTGTTTTATATGCAACGCTGTACCAAAACATTTTGTAATTTGAGATATGTATCTGTTGGGTGGGGGCCGTACAACTACAAACAGATTTAAACATGTATCGTGTTACTGGGGAAGCTTTTCAAGTGTATAAGCTTGGAAGGATGCACATTTGACTTTCAATGTATCAGCACGCTGTAATATTTCGTTACTAGTCAGCTATACTATTTCCGAAAAA
Source organism: Pinna nobilis (assembly GCA_016161895.1). Classification (NCBI taxonomy): domain Eukaryota; kingdom Metazoa; phylum Mollusca; class Bivalvia; order Pterioida; family Pinnidae; genus Pinna; species Pinna nobilis. Next base: position 12,193 of record JACSZP010038387.1, on the reverse strand, counting down.
ATAAGTGAGCACAAATAGGCCTTATGTATAATATCGTGCTAAAAAGTTCTGTGTCTTGTCACGTATATGAACTAGGTATGATATAAATTACTATCATTTGGCGGTCATATCTAATGAGGAAGTAGAATACTTTGTAAATTGTGACCTACTTTAAGATTATTCTGCATAAACGCATGCTCCTTATTAGCGAGAAATGCATTTAAGTTGAGCGTATGGAAATAGTTTACCATGTGGAAATACAACATGTAGTTGAATTTTTTATGGCAATTCCTTCCGATCCGAAATACGACCAGGACTACCTATTGTAGATGTGTGTTCTCATTCCAAATAAAAAAAAACTTCTTCACAAAAATCGTACTACATTAAAAGAAACCAAGCTATTATTCATTTTCAGTTAGCTATCTTTTTTCCGCTTAAAATCTTTTAAAAATTGTACCGCATTCTCGTATTTCCTGTAGTATTAAACAGGAATTGAAATGTACATCAACATGTCAGTCGAGTATGCTTGAGCATGCAGTACAATACCTTGTGCGCATGTCCTCCGAATGTAAATAATCGGTAACCAAACACCCCATAAGTAATTTGTTGCAATGTGATATTCATATTTGACACGGAACTGCATTAAAATGGGAGATACCTGTTTGAATAATCCCTTTAATAATCTTGTTGCCATGGTGTAAAAAACTATCTCGCTATACAACGGATATGTATTTGCCTATTTTGTATGGATGTTTGTCACTTTATTGGAATTAATAAATCGGCTTAACCTTTGTACATAATAAAAACAACACAACAAAACAAGTTAAAATTATTATAAGTTAGCAACTTTCGTTTCTCGGTAACTCCGGAATGGGCTAGGTCGATACCAGCATGTTTAGTAAGAGTATTTGTGATCTAGGTCAATACAGTGTTAAAATAAGTTAAATAATGTATCGATTTGTCAAGCCTTTTCCACTCATAGATGTTTGTGAACTAAGTCATGAAATTGAGTCAATTAAATAATCGGTGTGTATTGCATGACAATTTATGCATCGCCATTTGGATATCCATAGAGAATAAAACGGTTATGGCAACGAACAGCGATCAATCTCAAAGTTAAAAAAATGATGCATCAGTCAACCGTAGCTTGTTGCATACTTGAACCCTAAACCAAAATATGTTGCATTATTTCGTATCAATTTATTAAGAATATAAATAACTTTATTCCTAAAACAAATAAAGAGGTAATGAGTTAAAACTAAACTTTGGATTCTAAAGCAGTAAATGGAATTCGTATTAAAACGGTTCTAGTGAAATTGCTTGAGAAGTGTGTTCATGTTCAACGTCATATTCAAGAATCTATAATTCATAGGGTAGCCTAGAGGAGCTCAGAATGTTTGTCTATGTACGACACTTAGTTTCTTTGACTTATAAGAGATCTGTATCGTTTCTTACTGTCTTATCCCAAGATCAGGAACACTAAATCGCCTCCACTGCAGTTCGAACTCATGCTTTCCTGCTTTAAAGTCAAGCCCTCAAGATTTGCTCACATATCCGGGTGATATATGGATGTTTTTAAAAGGGCGGAGTCCTTTGCATTCGCTTAGAATAATGCAAATACATTAGCTTTTAAGATCAGGGATATGAAACAACACGTTCCTTGTTTAGAACATGCATGTATTTGAATATTTATAGCTCCGCAAGGAAATATACCATAGAGCGTTTTGTAAACGCCAAAGATTCCGATTTCAAAATTTGAGTAGTTTACCAACATCAATTTTGTTTTGAAAAATATTCAAATTTTCTTCATAATTGTCTTTAAAGCGATGCTTACAGTGACACGGTACATAATCTTTAAAGATAAAAAAAAACTCCCCATACCTTCAGGGTAATTAATTGTCATCTGCTATATGTCCGTTATTTTGTTTATAATAACTGGACAATAACTTAACAAAGTCTGCCATTGTTAAAGAGATAAATGATTTAAAAGTCTGCTGATAAAAACTCCATAGAATGGATAAGTCAAGTTTATTTTCATTTTACGCCTCCTATCCCTTTGTGGTACTAAATTCAATCTGTACTTTTATTCATTTTTTTCCTTCAATATTTCTATTTCGGACACCTCTATCTTACATGTAGACGCCATTTACAGCGGAACTCAAATATATTGAAGCCTGATATATTGAAACACCAATTATTTTGAAGTGATTTTGATTTTGACCTTTTTGAACCCAGTTATTTCGAAACCCTAGTCATTCAATGGAATAATTCATTCTCCTTCGGCTTCAATTTCAATTCGTATAATGTTATTAATGTATAATTCGTATAATCTACACGTGAATTCCATAGTTCAATGAAAAGTCATCTTTGTCAAAGGCAGAGTAGCATTTCTTAGAACGAAACCGCGCTTTCAACACTCAAATATATTTCATTTGTTCCATATTAGACATAATTCTATGGCATAATCTAATTTAAGAGATGAAGAAATATCGCAGATACAAAAGTACGCTTGTAAAAACCAAAGACCTTCCGAAGAAAAACTGAATAGTCCTTCAAGTCTTACTTTCCCTTGCACATAGTTCAACTTTAAAAGGTGGAAGGGAAAATGCTGCTACAATTACACGTATATGAAAATCACAGATACCAAAGAAGCAGTAGCCAGAAGAATCAGGAAACAATCATTAAATATGGTAAATATTGGACAAACACAGACCTCAGACAACCCAGAGGTGGAATCAGGTGCAATGGAGGAGAAAGCTTTCCCTGCTGACCGGTGACATCCCGCTGCGAGACAAGTCAAATTCAGAAATATAAATAGCCCTGTGTAAAGACCATTGACTCTCTGCAGATTTAACTTAAAAAATAGACTTAATTTATGCTCATATTATTGGCGCATGTCTCGGATTAAGTTGTGTTAATGACCAGTTATGCATACAAAGTCTTACCTGATTTTGGAATCGACATCTCTCCATCTATGGCACTGCCCACCCTTCAATGAACTCCTAGTTTTTTTTTCTTGACTTAAAGGTTCCGCTACATATCCGACATAGTTTTAAATTGACGATACCATTCTTGTTCGTAGAATAACTCTTTGTATATCGGACATGTTATCGCGGTAACTCTCTCGTGATAAGGAGGGGAGAAATATACATATATCATCTGAGTGAAATAAACATCAAAGAAATAAAAGATCAGTAATCCTGCTGTATTTGTTGAATATCACAGTAAACAGAGAGGTAAGGACTGGAAGATTTACCTTTCGTTGTTCAATTTAGATAATGCTAGATCTTTAAATGAGATACACAATAGGGTTAGGCGTACACGAGATAAAATCTCCTTTAAAATACTACGGAAAACTAATTTGATTAATATTTAGGTCATACGCCGGCATTAAGGGGTGAATATTCGATTTTCTGTTATATAATATATGGATCATCGATATTATTTATCGTTATTTAAGTTATTTCCTATTGGTTCTTGGGCTAAAGGGTACGTCAGTATTGATATTTCTCTTTAAGGAGTTGTGCACTTCTCCAAATATATCTAAAGAGCTAAAACAATAGCTAACCGGAATGAATGTATAAGTCGATGTATTATCCAAACATGCATGGATATGTCGGTTTGTGCCTAACTTAATCATGTACCTATACGATGTATATCTGTGTATTCATTTTATTTTACGGTTATTAACTAAGTCGATAATGGTAATAGCATTTCGATATTCTTGTTTTGCAAGAGTATACTCTGCATTAGAAATCTATAGCTTGCGTATTTCTGCTTTATATCACTGCGTAATTTTATTGGGGTGCCGTTATTTTTTTATGATGATGTAAATTGTAAATTAAGGACTAAAGTACTTTAAGAAACACAGGTTGACTTCACATTCACCATCGTCAATTTGTCAAATATACAGTGGAACCTCGCCTTAAAGACCACCCCACTTAGGAGACCACCTCACTATTAAGACCATCAAAATTCAGTCTGTTTATCATCGTTGTAGGATATTTCAAACTCACTTAGAAGAACACTCACTAATCAGACCAATTTTAGCCAGATATGTTGGTTGGTCTTAATGGCGAGGTTCCACTGTACTTAAATAGCCATATTCCATCATTACCTATAGTGATTTTGTCTTTCAGCCTATACACAAGAGTTTTTCCTGGGTAAGATCAGTTTAAAACTGACCAAATGTTAATATTTCTGGGATTCTAACGTTTTCTTTTGAAGTCCAGATTTTGCGAATTCTATGACCGTTATATTGGTCTTGTTTGCCAATATAACCTGTTGTTGGATCAAATGATCTATGCCGTGTTTCATTCTACTTGCTAGGTCGTTTGTCGCACAATGATGTTACAAAGGATTATTCCGTTTACCTGATAAAGATTCCGAGCTCACGGCGGGTGTGACCGGTCAACAGGGAATGCTTACTCTTCCTGGTACCTCATCCTATCTCTGGTGTATCAAAAGGTCCGCAATTGGACAATACTTTATTTCGTATCCTTTACAAGAAACATGAGAACGATCGATGTCCGTTACCTATAAACCTTCATTTAAAAAAGTGGAACATAATAATAACCGTATCCAATAGTTTTTCTAGCCACGGAATTTTATTTCAATATATAATTACTTTCTGACTATTTCAACAATTGTGGACCTATCAATGTCACAAAGAGCGATAGCATTTAGAAAATGTTTTTCATGAATATTCATAAATTTTTTGTCAAAAGAAATGACCAGATCAACACACAAATAAATCATTAGCCTCCGACAGGGAACTTACTTTAGTGCGCAATGAATAATGTAACTATTTTGAAATTGACAAGGTCATTGGAATTTGCGAAATTATTTGGTGATAAAGTTGAGTATTCGAAAGCTTTAGTCGTATTTGATACGTGTTAAAACGATCTAGCCATGAAAAAAAATAGTATCAAATTCTGTAAAGAATGGAATGCAGGATAACAAAGATGGCGTGCGAAAGTTTTGTCTCTTTCAAAGATGTTAATCCATTTAGTCTGAAAAGCAATATAGCTTTAGTTCCATATGGCATAAAGATGTGGTATGAAAATACAAACTTTTAGAAATACTTTAAAACAAGTAAGTATAGGAAATTTTGTTCGTACGTAATGCATGTGTGTAATGTAAGTTAAGTGGGCAAAACATGTTGAGATCACATATTCAATATTACCAGAAAGAAGGACAAACAAAACCAGGAAATCCAAACAGAGTGAAAGCTTTAAAACTAAAAATCTATGACAGAATAGAAGAGAACCCTGGTAAAGGAACATGATCAGGCTCTCTGAAAGAGACAGCACCTCTATCTTGCTAGTGATTTACGTTACATTCGTCCTATAGTAGTAAAATGAGGTACAGTCTAACCTGCCTTAGTGACCCACTAATTCAAAGGCCTAACTGCCTTCAGTGACCTTATTGTATGGTTCCAAAAAGGTATTTCCTTACAAATAACCTGAATTAAGAGGTCACATGTCATATATAACCATATTTTGCTCCTGCCCGTCGACAGTCTCTAAAAACAGGTTAGACAGTACATTCAAAGAAACAGTGAAGTAATATTCGTTATTTGAATGGTCATAATTGGTCTCAAGCCAGAATATCATCAAATATAATGGATAAAAATATTTCACAATTTATGATATTAACGGCCGTTGAACTTCATGAATGGCGGTTTAAGTCGAAAGACATGAATGAGCTTTTGCATAAATTGCAACACATAAGAATAATTAGAACCAACTCTACCAAGCCGTCATGAATTTACAGATCTGCTGAAGGTATGACAAACATGAATCTCTGAAAATTTCCAAAGATGGGAGCAAGTGCCATGGATGAGCAGCCTTTACCTGTCCATCAATCACATTTCATATGTCGATGTCCTATGCCAAAAGTCTGTTGAAGCTTAAAACAGTTTTTTTTTAAAGTTTACTTGCAATGTCTATGAAAAAAATTGAGAAAAGATAAAAATCAGGTAAGTCATATTGTAACCGTAAAACTGAAGAAGTATCAATATTCGAAAATCTAAGAACTGACAAATATTGATTTGGATTAATAACTGCCAACAAAATGTAAACAATGACAAATCCCTACTGGGTGTGTCCAGGTTCCCGAGAGAAGTCAGCATTTCCTGTTGTCATATGTATGCTACATCCATCACAAGTGTTCTATCGACACCTAACAAATTCAGGTTTTGTTTGTTTGTTTGTTTTGTTGTTGTTTAACGTCCCACTCAAGAATATTTCACTCATATGGATACGTCACCGTTTGCCGGTGAAGGGCGACAAATTTTGCCTGTGTTCGGCACTGCTGGTCGTAGAGCAGGGAGGGTCCTTTAACGTGCCACCACCTACTGTGACACGGGAACTCGGTTTTTACTGTCTCATCCGAAAGACAGGATCGACGGCCAACCGCGGAGTGGCGTTGCGGGAATCGAACCCCGGACCCTTCGATTCGAAGTCGAACACGCTAACCACTCGGCCTCGGAGGCCCCAACAAATTCAGTAAGTTATCGATTTCGTTTGAAAATGTTATGTTTTCTTCATCTAGATAGTGAAAGATAGTCCCTGCAAATGATCGTGCTCCAGAATATCATCCAGTATACTTTGAAGTAGGGCTTCATATTAACGTATCGACCATAAAAGTATTTCTGTATAAAAGGAGTCCGTTTATGTGCATGTTTTAAGCAACTGAGGAAAATAAATACTATAAAGTATAAGAACAAAGAGGAATAAACATTTCCATTGAAATAGGATATTCTGTTTCTTTTGTTGAACAGGAACTTATGTTAGTTGTGAATAAAGAATCTATTTTTATTTGACTTCTGTGATGAAGTAAAGTAAAGGCAAATACTTATTGAATTATTGTAGGGTGTAAAAAAAAATATCATTCAAAATTTGAATCATGTTTTCTTGATCATATCCATATGCTAATACATGTATGAGCACGATGCTTCAACTACTGATAGGGGCCTCCGTGGCCGAGTGGTTAGCGTGTTAAATTTTGAATCGAAGCGCCCGGGGTTCGATTCCCACAGCGCCACTCTACGCTTGGCCGTCCCTGTATTTCGGATGAGACAGTAAAAACCGAGGTCCCGTGTAACAGTAAGGGTTGGCACGTTAAAGAACCCTCCCTGCTCTACGGCCAGCAGTGCCGAGCGTAGGCAAAATTTGTCGCCCTTCACCGGTACACGTTGACGTCTCCATATGAGTGAAATTTTCTTGAGCCTTACGTTAAACAACAATACAATACAATACAATACAATACAATCAACTACTGATAAGGTGATGACACATAAGTGAAAGGTTCATGAGTGTGACGTTAAACAAAAATACAACATGCAAACTTCGGTCCAACTACTTTATGTTAAAATTCATGGTGGAACACTGACAAGAAAGACAACTCTGCAGACCTTGTGGCAAAAGAACCGCGCCCATCGAAAATTGAACTGAACATGTGTATAAATTATTCACACGAGAAACTTCATTGTTGTTTTTGAACATTCAACTGACTGTCGTCAAGACAGGTAAAGCTTAACCCTTCTCACACCCTTTTCTTAAATTTAAAAGTATCACCTTTACTTTCTGAATACTAATTAATGTGATGGATGAGTGTCTTCGAGGTCAGGTCACCAGGTCAAATCTTGTAACCAGTCTTGTAATTACCTATACGAATATACAGGCAAAAAAGGGAATAGATAAACAGATGAAAAAAGATAATTACTACTTATGTAGGCAACACCGCGAATTTTAAATGCGGGAGGTGATTCAAAATTTATTATGCATTTAACCGCTGTTTATGTTTCAGTTTGTATCTTTTTAAATTTCAAAAGGCCAGTTAGTTACAACATCATGACGTTACGCATGTAATGGTTGAATCATGTACAGTAGAGCCTCGCTATTAAGACCACCCAAGATCAAGATACTGGCTTTAGTTAGTCTTACAAGTGATGTTGTCTCATTAGTGAGGTCGTGCCACAGAACGTCGATAAACAGACCGAAATTTGATGAAAAATGTGTGTACAAATCCTTCGTAAAATATCAAGTAGTGTGCCTCATTTAAGAAATGATTGTGAGCTGGTCTCCTAAGTGAGACGGTATGTAGTCGAGGTTCCACTGTACTTTATTAAATTGATTTCATGCAAAATATTTTACCAAACATTTCTTCTGAAATAGGATTCATGGTAGTGATATACCAGTACTTCATCCATGTATGGACATTTTATATACAGAGGAAAACTACTCACAGATAAGTTACTGTCAAAAAGATATCCAAGCTAGCGATTGCCGTCAAAATTTTGCATTTGTGTTTGTCTACAATGATTTAAAAGCTGTTTATTGTGACGACGGCCCTTTCCTCACTTATTTTATATATAGATGTGACGGTAAACCTTCAAATGACGGGGGTGGGGGGGGGGGGGGGGNNTTTATCAGCTTATTTTATATCTTTAAAATCATAAATTTATTTAAAGCTACCGTACTCTTAGATGACATATGACCCCGTCTCTGAACTATTAGAGGTCAATGTATTTCCAGTATCTAACAGAAGTTCAATCTCCTCCCTCGACGAATGATAACTCGTTATCGATGAGTTTATATTATCTTCAATTTTTGAACTGATAAATTAGCAATTTTGTCGACTATTTGCAAAACAATATAACAATGAAGCAACAAAAAGAAGGACCTGTGTCATGGAAAATGGCAAAGGGATTACTCCCCATTGCATAGGAAAAATTCCTTAGCATATGTAAGAGTTTTCGACATATCTATATCAGTTTGATACTAGAAACGGCGAAAAACGTTATGTAGAAAAATAAACCGATTTGAATTTATACTCAAAAGTCAATTTGCCCTTTCTTTGAATTAGTAACTTTTGATCTCTTCATTTTGCCCAAAACTGCATAAAGTGTTTTGCAAAAGAAGATATCTAGGGTTATAGAAGTCATTTCCGCTCATCAATATTAACAGAGTAGAACTAAAACATAAGTCATCGAAATTCATCTTGATTTGCTGAACTATTTCATTAACCCTGAGGTAAGAACAATAAAAAGATGTCCGTCCAATTTCTTTGTAAAATATCAATAACAGAGTTTTATCTTGTTTACTGAAATGTGTTAGACATGAGTAATGTATGTAGTCTCTATAAGTTCTATCCTAGTTTTCTGTTTTCTGGGCTTATATAGTATTTCTCCAACAAAACAAATGTATTGATTTCAGAGGTCCCTTCCATTTAATCCTCATCTTGAGAAATGAAGGGGCGTTGAGAAGACCGAGAGAATTCTGTCCTAAAATGGAGACCGAACCGGCTTTCCATCGACTTGCCCGCTCATGAAAGTGTGGGAAACTTCCTCATTTTCAACACAAAAGATTACTTAACCCGGGGACAACAACGATCTTTAAAATTCTATGTCTCATTTCCTATTTTAAGCTGCAAAAATAAAGTGAACTTTAATTTTCAAATGCCATGTGTATTTACTTTAATTTCGTCGCAAATGAAATAAATACCATTCAATTGGTAGGGATCCCTCTACATTTTGATCTTTACTTGCGAGTTAATATACAGTTACCAACTCCCTTTGAAGTGTTCTTTATCATGAATGGTCACACAGGACTGCCTTCGCGTGTAATCTTCCACTGCTGCTCACTATCTACAGATTTATCATGGGTATATGATCGCCCGGTATCTGTTATTTAGATCAAAGATAAAAAGTCAACTTTCTGCTTCATTAGGAGTTACTTCCCCTCCAAAGCACCTGGACTCACTCCTAGTTCTGAGTTGGGTTCGTGTTATTTTTTTTTGCAGCTAATGTGATATGTGGTGTGTGTGTGTTATTAATTGATCAAAGAAGAACTGTATGTAGGGATATTTCCCCCGTGCAATTTTCACACTTATGCAATTGCAAACAATTTCGTCCCGTTTTATAGTCTCACTGCCGTTCACTGACGATGAAGGTGAGAAGGGTCTGCACAATATTGTCTCTTTGTTTGGAGTTGGTGTTGTCTATCGTTCCATTGAGGATCTTTAATACCCCTTGGTACCTTCCTGTTCCATTTCTTACTTCAATATTAATCGTTTCTCACTTAAGATATTAGAAAAAGGGGCCTCCGTGGCTGAGTGGTCAGCGTGTTCGACTGCGAATCGGAAGATCCGGGTTCGAGCCGCGTCAGCGAAACTCCGCGGTTGGCCGTCCCCGTCCTTCGGATGAGACAGTAAAAACCGAGAACCCGTGTCACAGTAGGTGTTGGCACGTTAAAGACCCCCCCCCCCTGCTCTACGGCCAGCAGTGCCGAGCATAGGCAAAATTTATAGCCCTTCACTGGCACAAGGTGACGTCTCCATATGAGTGAATATTCTTGAGGAGGACGTTAAACAACAATGCCATACCATACCATATTAGAAAAAAGAAAACACGGTTCTCAGATCATCTGGATACATTAAAGCGTCTCTAACAAGTGTAACATTTGTAACTTTTAATATGTAATGAAATTATCCACTAGAAATACTAAAATAAAATGCAAAAATATCCTATCCATTTCAAAAATGTTCATCTCGCTAAAAGAATCAGTGTAACACACGACATACTTGTAATTCAATCGAGGACATACTAAAGCTGATCTGTATCTCAACAAATACCTATTAGTCGTCCATTACAATTTTCTCACTCTTTTATCATTCATAAGTTTACAAATATTAGACTATTAATCAACATTACATTGACGTCATGAATCGTTCATTTTCATTGCCTAAGCGGTCATCTTAGTTTCAGGTCGTTCCCCCTTTATCTAAACAAATGCAATACGCAGAGGCTGATCTCGACATATTTTGTCATCATTCTCACCTGTCATTTGAGTTTATGTAAGGTCTAATGTTACCTGTCACGCCATGCCTCAGGTAAATAGCGTACAACTTATCGTATATCCGTGAGGGCATCGAAAACATTTCAAATAAGGCTATAAAAAGGAAGATGGACAAGTGAACTTAAAAGCTATCGTAGCTTCTTCTTAGAGTGTTTGTTTTCCAATGAAAGATCGAAGTTTCGAGTATTTGAGGGAACGGCGATCTTTTCCTGTCCTTATGATGAGTAAGTAAAAACCGAAGTTTCTGTGTTACAGTAAGTGTCGGCACGTTAAAGTCAAAATGAAGAAGTACCAAAAGTCATTCGAAACCAAGTCTAGAATAATTAAAAGGTCAAACGTAGTGAGGCCAGGTGTCCGGAAGGAGTCGGCGTCCCCATTCGGTATGCCATACCAGTCGCACATGTCCTACAGAAACTTTACGAGTTCGGTAAAATGTCTATTTCTGTTGAAACTGTTTAGTACAGCCATCCCTGTACCTGACGAGCACAGACACAATTTTGGGCCTCTTCCATTGGCATTTGGTGATGTCTCCTTATAAGTGAACTATTCTCGAGTAGGACGTTAAACATCATCATTACAACAACGAGTAAAACTATATTGACAAAGGATGGCATTTAGGAATGTCACTTTATAACAAGACACACGTAGCTTCGGGGCCAATGGTTTTATCTTCTCTAATGAGGGCAGGATTCAATTAAACGTGTAATCTATCGTTCCACTATTGTAAATAATGCAAAAAGCGCGCATTCCCCGAAGTCAAATTTTACACACAACGAATTTAAGACAAATCGCCACTTAATTACTTGACAGGTCTTGCTAAATAGGATGTTTATATATATGTGGATAGATCGGAAGAAAAGAAAAATACAACTGTAAATCAGGAGTTGAACGTCGGAAAAAGCTAATTAAAAGATAATTACTGGTTGTAGGACATAGGAGGTAATCAACAAATCACGCTATGTCTCTCAAGAAAATACTGTTTAATTATACATGTAATAAAATACATGCATATGTAATTTTAAGACGATACCAGCAAATAAGTTACTGAAACAGATAAAACTTCGTTAAAAGGTGATGGTAGTTTATTGAGTTTTTTAATTGAAATTTGTTCAAAAATGTGCGTTGATAAAATTGAGCTTGGAGCACCTTGGAGTATACACTTGCTCAGTTGGTCATGGCCACACAGTGGAAGGTGTATCCATAGGAAAGGCGGTCAGGGATTCGAGTTGGCGACGTTGCAATTTTTCCCATATCCTACAGATAAATAAATATAAGCCAAGGTCTAAAATCGGAGATTGTTTTATCCTTTAAAGATGTATGGTCTACAACTTTCGCTCTTTTTGTCATAATTA
>JACSZP010038377.1:0-12849 GCA_016161895.1 Pinna nobilis | reverse complement strand
ATATTTCATACATGTATATTATGGTAAAAAGGAACCCTATAATTTGAAGTACAATATGCCAATAGTAAATACAGCTGTGTTGTAACTAGGTGATGTTAAAGGAAAGCGAGTAAGCCACTTCCGATTTGAATCCCAGTCAGAGCAAAACAAACATATTTGACTGAATTTTGAACAGGTGAGTGCTTGCACTCTAGATTTTAACGTATTAGCTGATATTTCTCTTCCCCATTACAAACCCTCCTGTTCAAAATCCCATGCTATTTACTGGCACATCTGATTGCAGATAGAGAGGTAACTAAAAGTATCCGCGGTGCTTCTACCACATCCGGTGGCAGATAGAGAGGTTTCACCGAAGTCGTGTAAATGTTTGAAAACAGAAATTAAGAGTAATTGGCCCTTTATGCACACGTAGTAGCACGTCATCTTCAGGTTATCATTACATGTTTATTTTACTATTCTACATATTTCAAAATTATAAGACTCTTAATTATTTTTTAAAACCGTTTTTGTAAAATAAAAAAGGACCGTCGGTCGAATTGATTTTTGCTTGAGGTTCCAAATAACCAGTGATACAGATGATGTATCTAAAGGGGCCTACAGATGACGGATGATGAGAAGGTCCACTTAATTCTTCAAGTAATAGCAGCAGTTTTTCTAAATAATTAGGCCGATGGCATAGTTACCCTGTAGCAAAATTGTTGGTAAGTCTGGACCCTCATTTTGTTCAGTATCATATCCAAATGAATTCGTTTTTATAAATTTTACCGGATGATGGATGGTTGCATTCACACGTTTCTTATAGATTAATCAATTATTTAGAATAGTAAATCAGTTTCGGAAAGAAGCATAGTATTACGAAAGAGAACCAGTAGATATGTCCGAATGAAAATATATTACTGAGTTGCAATATGTTTGAAACATGTAAGGTAGAAATATACACTTCGTGCAAAATGAACCGACTGTTCTTATGTCCAAATGTACCTCGATTTGAAACAAATGTATGTCGTACTCGTACATATATAGTCATTTTCCTCCAGTGAGTTCTGTCGATTTCGCTGTTGAACGTCCAATCTTAATGTGGAAACGTCACCAAATCATTGCCAATGGCTTCACTTATGTCGATGCTGGACACGTTCTGTCAGTAAGTAAGAAGAGTCTCGCCAGTAAGACGTTCTTGACTTGCCTGCAAAGCAAAGTCTTGCTTGCAAAGACTGGAATGCCCAACCCAGTAGTATAGGTAATATTACGATCAGTATTTGTGTATCGCGCAATATCCTTCTTCAGTGGGGTCGACCGGCTCATCCTGTCCAGGATTCTCCTGAAGAATTGAATATAAGATACTCTGTAGATGTTATATTATTCTTAAAGACGTAATTCAAATTATTGTGTATCTCTGGACTATAAGTAACTATTTGTTCGGTTACACATTGAGAACCGATGACGTACATGTACTTACAATGCGAAGCTTTAAGTTAATCAATTAGTTGTCCACGATTAGGCAATTTTAACTTAAAGCTGAGTCAAGAAGTTTAAAGTACTTATCCGCCTTTTATAGCTGCTGTTGGACTCGTTTTCCAGTGAAACAAATACAAATGTATCTGCTGTGTAGGGAGAAGAAGTTGGGTATTTGGCCCCGGATAAATGGGGTATTTCAAAATAAAAATTTGACCCTTGATCGGTATTTTATTATTATTATTATTCAATTTATTTTTACTATTCAAAGTTCAAAAATGCTTTTTAAATTCTTAGCTCAGCTTGAAGAACGCCTTTCTTGCAGACGTCATTCTGGCCAGCTGATACCTCGATGCGGTTTATAGATCGACATTCCCCATGAGCTAAATATCAGTCATGAAGATGACGATACAGCACATATTCTTTTGATAAATCACATGAACAACAGAAAAGATGGTCTTAGCCTGATGGGACACCGTTATTACAAAATAGATTCAAGCAGTTTGCATTATTTCAGTCGCACCATGACGACATCAAGTTGACGGAAGGTGCAGAAATTTCTAAAAATGCTAAAACACGTGATTCTAAAATGAAGGGATCTGTATTATGGCGAAACTTTCTATTTCATGTCGTTATCTATTGGGTACATTTCAATCGCCGTAAGTCATATTAACATACTGGATAAGAGTTTAAAAGAAATATAAATAAGAATGGGTATTCCTACTGTAAAGCCAGCTCTATTGACGTGAATTTTATATATACGCACTAAAAATATCTCACTAAATATTGGACGCAGAAATAATCATGCGTAATGTTTCAAAGTTTTTGCCTTCTTTTTAATCCTCGCGAAAAAAAATTCTCGGTAGCAAAAAAAATCGCGAAATTTTAGTGACGCGAAATTTTCATAATTTAAGGTTTGTAACTTAGTACCATTACAAAATCTGTTTTCTACTGATAAGGTATGTAACAACATCCACGTGTCAGTTTTATTTGCAGGCGTGACAGACGGTGAATATGTATCAAGAATACTGAGTTATGGCATATGGTCAGAGCAGTCCTGCTGCTAGTATAAATGCTGAAGCGCAGCAACAAAAACCGGGTACTCAGACTAAAGTACACAGTGAAAGCACTTGTGAGCTAATTACGACACGTCCCGATAAATCAAGATAACCACCTACCGCATCCAGTCTCAAAACCGGAAGTGTTTATATTGATACACGCCGATAATACCCGAATATCAACACTGAGAAAGCAAGATGTCGATACATCAAATAAGGTCAGGGAACCAGATGTCAAGCGCCAAATTGAAGCAGGGAAACCGGATGTGTGAAAGTAAATAATGCTAACATATTATTTCATTTAACATTTTATTAAATAACGTTGTGGTTAAACGATAATATAAAGTAAGCTTTCAGCTGATGTTGGATAACAACAATGTGAATTGTTAGCAATACATGGATAATTACAAAACCTGACTGATAGGATCAAATGAAATTAAGCACAAATGCGTAATTACAATAATAGATAAACAATAACAACCACATGATTAACAGATAGCGGGCATAAACAACTACTGCACCAATGTACATTCTCAATATCTATATGAAAGTAAGTTAAATACCAGGACCCAGTTGCACAATTCATTGTTTAATTAACTTGAAGTTAGCCATTAACTACAAGTTAAAATTATAGCCTCTAATTTGCTAACTATATGATTTAGCGCTATTGCAGGGTTGTTTAGTTAGTTAATTCTATTTTAGAGTTATCACAGCCACAAATTTGACCATCGATAAGTTCATAGTTAAATTTAACTACGAGTTAAACTATTGTTCAACTGGGTCCATATTAACAGATTCATTCAGAATATACCCCCTATAATATAGCGTATCCATTTTATGTAATAATATAACCCCGGTGACATTACACATTTGTTGTACTCGGTAATTCTTCACAATTATATCACACAAATAAATAAAGCTGTAAACTTCAAAATGGAAACCATGAGAAACAAAAATTAACAAGAGTTAACTGTTAACTTGTTGAGTTAACTTGATACTGTCGCAGAATTGAAAAGGGAATTATTTCTGAGAATTGCACAAATCTATACAAATTGATAACATAACATTCAGTATAATTGAAATCGAAAGTTACTTCCCTCGTACTTTAAGTAACCGCAGCACGACAAGGAGGCAAGATCGTGCAAGCGCATCACTGTCATTAGAATCAAAACAAGACTAAGGTAGATACTGCCACGAATGCCAAGCCAAAGAAATGAAATCATTTAAATTAATAACAGGCTGTTTATATTGATGCATAACAAAGCAAATACAAGCTAATAGTTAGCATAAATACCGAGCCAAAGAAAGGGTTCCCCTTATTCAAAATATGTTAAAACAGGCGTTTTACTATCGCAAAGTCAAAGCAAGCGTTAACGTCAATCACTGGTCAAGGTACATATTTTTACCATCAATACACAATTGAAAAGATTATACATTAAAACGTACCTTTAGTAGAGACCTCTACTAAAGATAAATATGTTTAAGTCAATCGAGAATTAACAAAACTCGATACCTTTTAACTTTAAAAGCAGTAACTTTAGTTGGCAAGATGATACAAATAACCGCGAAAAACATCAACGTCGTTATAGTAACTGATTGTTTCTTGACGTCATTGTCCGGGAATCTGCATCATTTTGCCAAACAAAGTTGCAGGACTGTAGTAACAGTGAAAAGGTCTTTTGTGTAATTTGGCGATATTTTTTGGAGAAAAAAAAACTGTCAAAGGTCGAGGTTAAATTGGTGATCAAACTCAAATTAAATCTCCATTTTGAATAGATATGAATGCAACATTAAAAATTTTGTTGTTTTCTTTATGTTGCATTTGGTTCATGCTGATTAGTTGAATCACTAAAAACTTTTAAAAAAAAATTGTAAACTATAGAAATAATTTATGCTATACCGAATCAAGCCATTATTAAGCAAAGACGCTATTTCAAAGTAAGACTAATGGTCCAACTTGGAATTTTATTGAAACTAACTTCGAGTCAGAATAAATTATTTTCTAAACGTAAATTAAGTCGTACACGTACATTGATATCAAGTTTAAAAGCGTTTCACAGACATTAACACCGAGTGTATATAAGCGTTTCACAGACATAAACACCAAGTCAACACAAACGTTTTAATAACATTAAACCAAATCAAATAAACGCTTTACTAGCATAAATACCAAGTGTTAGAAAGTGTTTAAATGACATAAACTCCATGTCAATAAAAACATTTCACTAACCTAAACACCAAGTCAAAAAAAGCGGTTCACTAACATAAACACCAAGTCAAAAAGCAGTCCGATAACATTTACACCAAGTCAAAACAAACATTTCACTGACATCAACGACATGTCAAAACAAGCTTTTCACTGACACTAACACCGAATTAAAAACCGTTTCACTGACCGACTATAATTGCAATTAAACCAAGCTTTTCACTAAAACTAACAGCAAGTGAATAAAGTGATTTCCTATAATTAACACCAAGTCAAAACAAACGTTTCACTGACATCAATTTCATGTTTCTAAACAAAGGCTATTAAGAGCAGATTAAAATGAGCATTTTACTATTATTACATAACGCCGAAACAAGTTTTTTGTATATTTCTTTGTACTTAACTAGGAGTATCATACTTGATACTAGTAAATGCTTGATTTTAATGCCAGTACTTAGTCAAAACCAATGTGAAAAAAAAATCAGATTATCACCACGCGAGGATAATTCAAGTCTAAGTTGGAAAAACATCACAGTAGTTCGAATTCCATTACACAAAACGATGTTTAACTTTGCAAACGTATGCTTATTAACCCGTTAACCCCTTGTGGCCAGCAATGACGACCATCTACATGTCCACCTACAATGTGCTTGACAATAGTTTGTTAATAATTCTTTTGACCTAGATTTGGACCAAATTAAATTAGAAAATTGTCTCGCAAAATAAGAAATGACTTATTCCAGATTCCAAGAAAAAGTCAGTTTAATTAGGAGCACAATGATCTTAGTATATTGTCATAACTTAATTTCATTGTAGATGAAAGTAGGGAGTGGAATGTATGTTCCAATGTCCAATGGCCCCGCAAATGCTGAATATAGGCCAACACGAAAAAAAACAACCTTCAACGCCATTGATTCTGTGGCATTTGTAATAAATGAAAGATTCTGAAATAAGACGTTAAACACTTAATTTGCAATATCATGTATGTCTACAACATTGCTACACAAAAGAAGTATCTTTTGAATTCTCAAGCTTAGTAGGAGTACTGTTTTTTGCAGTAGAATAAAGGCATGCTTTGTAAGTTGTGAAAAACTGTGTCAAAATGCAAAAAGGTGATAGAAAAACGTCGACCTATTAAAAAGGAAAATAACCCAGACCACGTATATTTCATTTTCAAAGTTCTCAAATTAGTCTTGAAAGTAAACCGATCATTCAGTTGCATAACAAATTTATTTCATACACTCTACTTACTTAGTTTTCCCTTGATGTCGGTATTTATTAAATAATATTTTGAAACAAACATGCATGCATTTGATATACACGTGGAAAGAAAAATATGCACATCAAACATATTTCAAATCAAAGTTCAACGTATCATTAAAAACTCATTGTTTCGGTGAAACGAACAAGCTTTGGGAGTTCTGCATCGCTTAACATATTACTAGATTGTTTCTTAAGATAAAATATTACAGGTGAATAAAATGCTTGTATGTTTGGTAGAGGGTGCATAAAATGCACAACATATTTGCACATTTAACCTGCCACCAATCCTGGGTTCACGGAAAATCTACTTTCTGTTAAGAGTTTATTTAAATATAACAACTGGGTAATGAACAAATTCAAATGTAGAAAAAGTAAAAAAAAAATATTTAAAGACGTTTTATGATACAACAATTTTACGTGTTTGAAATACTTGATCGTAGGTCATGTGAGTGATCTGTCACATTTTACCCCTCTTTGTAATTATCCGACGGACCTCCGAATTTCTGGGGGCTCTTTGACTAAATGGACAGAATAGTTACCCACAAGTTAGTGCAAGCAAAGCTGCTGGTTTCTCTAATGGTAACATTTGTAATTGGGCTCTACTTTCCGTAACTTGTAGCCACCGTATGACCGAAAGATTATCAATTTAGTCATGAGCCAAAAACTTATAAAAGTAGACAGAAAAGCCCACGCGTAATCTTAAGATTGGTTGTATTGTTGTTTAATATCCCACACATATTTTACGGATTTTTTTTCGTAGAAAGCGTGTTCGTCGTAGCTCCCGGGTTAAACTGCTCGTAGTGAATCCATAATGATCGTGTTTGTCACGGCTTCTTGGTTTTATTAATTGCCATGGCTTCTTGGTTATATTGTTTGCCACGGCTTCTTGGTTATATTGTTTGCCATGGCTTCTTGGTTATATTGTTTGCCATTGCTTCTTGGTTATATTGTTTGCCACGGCTTCTTGGTTATATTGTTTGCCACGGCTTCTTGGTTATATTGTTTGACATGGCTTCTTGGTTTTATTGATTGCCATGGCTTCTTGGTTATATTGTTTGCCATGGCTTCTTGGTTATATTGATTGCCATTGTTTCTTGGTTATATTGTTTGCCACGGCTTCTTGGTTATATTGTTTGCCACGGCTTCTTGGTTATATTGTTTGCCACGGATTCTTGGTTATATTGTTTGACATGACTTCTTGGTTTTATTGATTGCCATGGCTTCTTGGTTATATTGTTTGCCATGGCTTCTTGGTTATATTGATTGCCATGGCTTCTTGGTTATATTGTTTGCCATGGCTTCTTGGTTATATTCTTTGCCATGGCTTCTTGGTTTTATTGATTGCCATGGCTTCTTGGTTATATTGTTTGCCATTGCTTCTTGGTTATATTGTTTGCCATTGCTTCTTGGTTATACTGTTTGCCATTGCTTCTTGGTTATATTGTTTGCCATTGCTTCTTGGTTATATTGTTTGCCATGGCTTCTTGGTTATATTGTTTGCTATGGCTTCTTGGTTATATTGTTTGCCATGACTTCTTGGTTATATTGTTTGCCATTGCTTCTTGGTTATATTGTTTGCCATGGCTTCTTGGTTATATTGTTTGCCACGGCTTTTTGGTTATATTGTTTGACATGGATTCTTGGTTTTATTGATTGCCATGGCTTCTTTGTTATATTGTTTGCCATTACTTCTTGGTTATATTGTTTGCCACAGCTTCTTGGTTATACTGATTACCATGGCTTCTTGGTTATATTGTTCGCTGTGTTTCCACGGTTAGTGGCTCTGTGATTATCGTTTTACCGTGGCTTCTATTATCGTGTTCACCATTGCTGCGTGGATGCCGTGTTCACCATTACTCTGGATATTGTGTTAACCATGACTCTTTTGATATAGTGTTCACCATTGCTCCGTAGTTGTCGTGTTTGCAATGACTATGTGGATATCGTGTTTGCCATGACTTCGTTGTTGTTTTGTTCGCAGTGGCTTTGTGTTTGTCAGGTCCGCCATTGATCTGTTGTTGTGTTTGCGTGGTTAATTTATTTTTTTTCCTTGCAGGATTCCTTTGATATCGTGTTCGTCTTGGCCCTGTGGTTATCGTGTCCATCGTAGTTATTGTGTACATCGTTGTTACCGTGTTCACCATGGCTATCGTGTTCACATTGGTTATCGTGTTCGCAATGGTTACCGTGTTTGTCGTGGTTATCGTGTTCACTGTGTCATCACTGTATCGTGTTCGCCGTCGCTCTGTGGTTACATTTAAACCATTTTCGCCGTGGCTATCGTATTCACCGGGGTTATCTTATTCACTGCGGTTGTCGTGTTCGGTGTGGTTATCGTGTTCATCCTGGTTACATGTTTGTCTTCAGTTGTGGGGTCGTTAGTTCGAAATCATATAAGTGATTTCACAAGTCGGACAATATTTTATTTGAACAACATCATGAAAATACACAGGAGCAGCGCCCAAACTCCCTCCTTTTCGAGACTCCTTCGCCATCAAAACCACTTTAATCTAGAGAACAGTCAAATAGGAGTTTGTGGAATTTTGAAGACATATACGTGATATTAAAGTATTTCAGCTAAATTGTTCATGAAATAAAAATAATCTTTCGTAAATTATCCTATTTTGTAATTTTAACAGAAAGGTTTTTACAGAGTGAACGATAAATACGTAGTTGTTATCCACTCTTTAGAAGTACAGCCCTGCAGGTGTTGGGAAATATGATCTCCTGGACAACCAGATAAATAGGTGAGAAAATATATGGGACTTATAAGTTCACCTAACAATCTCTCTCTCTCTCTCTCTCTCTCTCTCTCTCTCTCTCTCTCTGTTGCCACACTCTTATACCTTATCTTTATCTCAAATCATACTCCAATTGAATGAGTCAGGAGATGAGAATAGGAAAGATGAAAAGATTATCTGAAAATGAAAAAATGACTTCGTATGTTTCCTTAGTAAAGAGTTTACCGCGTTTGGCCTTGTTTTATTTATTTCAGTGTTTGTTTGTTTTGGGACCAGCCGAGTATAAGAGATAAATGTATTACGTTGACGCTGAAATAGAATGATACCTTGCGCACTCAAACATGAAATTCTTTTGTGAACAGAAAAAGAGCAAAAAATATGCTGTCCTTTGTACAGGTATGGTGCATAGATGCACTCTGTGTCGACATTGACGACTCGGTGAAATTTGACACACTTCATAAGAAGTTTATGTCAAGTTTCAATGTCTCCTCATTTACTTTATTTCAACTCTTTTAAAGAAAAAAAGTAGGCTTGAATTTATTGAAAGAATAAATAGCGTTCCTTTTTTGTGCTGCATGCAATGGCATGGTATGAATATCATCTTGTTCAGTGCAAACACAGAGCGTGCACGGAGTATATACAGATCTAGACGTTGGTGTTTGCGCAGACTTGTTTACTTAAAACACATCGAGGTTCAATTTTAATTCCTTTACTGCACAGAAACAAAGTCTGAAGTTTATTTCTGTACAGCAACCCGCTTCTTAAGAGTCGACAGCGGTGACACTTCGGTGTATATAAACATTAAAATTGCATATACCTGTGACCTCTGCATTTTGATAAAACAGCCATCATAAATTAAACTCGTGCACACAGGTAAAACCTCTAACAGCCAGTTCCCATGCGGACTGACATATGCGTACATGCAGGTACAAAAATGTCAATTGCATTTCCGTGAAGTCGTACATTTAAAAATGGACCAATAGTACAAACGCCGAATGACAAAAGAATTTTCTAGCAATCAGTTTGGTTTTAAGAATATTTCACGTATATGGACACATCACCGCGTACCGGTGAAGGGTGAAAAATTAGACCTATGCTCGGCACTAATGAATGTATACCAGGGAGGGCTCTTTAATGTGCCGACACTTTCTGTGACACGAGATCTCGGTATTTACTGTTTCTGGCAATCAGTACGGGACTGAAAGACTCGATCAGGGCAGATTATACAATTGTGTAAATCCCAAAATTGGTCAAGTTTTAAGATATAATACGTTTTCCAATTATTTCCACATATCTTTGTTCAAGGCCCCTCCAATCCGGGAGCCGAGGGCCGACCGACCCAGGACGAAGAACAGCCGCCGGAACCTGGCCTATGCCACATCCTCTACCTTTAGAACTAACGCTTAATTTGATAGAAAATGTACTAGGAAAGTTTTATTATAATCGCAATATGAAAACGATACAAAACCCCATATGTGGTAAAATGCGGTGGTTTAAAACATCTCTCTCTCTCTCTCTCTCTCTCTCTCTCTCTCTCTCTCTCTCTCAATATAACATTTGCTTCAACTCGTGTTAGGTTCGCTCTTCTGATGAAATTCCTCTCGCTTTCAGTATTTGCACAGTTTTGATAAATTTGTTCATTAAACTACACTGCGCACTTAATCCCTTTTGATCCCCCGTTTTAAATCTTAATAGACCAAAACGCTGCACAAAGTTACGTGCAGCGACATTTAACCAGACTTATTTACACATTCTATGTCGAGTTTAAATGTCTGTGCATTTGGTCAACATCTCCATTGCAGTAGGTCAAAAGTCAAGTGATAAAAAACAAATCTTGTCGGCAAGTTGAACTCATTCGGGTGTGTTTATTAAAAGGAAATCACAATAATAAATACAGTCTGTCAAGTTTGTGTATACACGTACGATGATATATACAATTCGAACATACGGAGGGCCATCAGTGCCACAATTACTATGTCTCAGAGAGAGAGAGAGAGAGAGAGAGAGAGAGAGAAAGAGAGAGAGAGAGGGGTGGGATGCCTAACTCTTGGTCAGAATGACTAATACTGGTCTGTCTAGTCCACAAAACTAAGAGGAAAATGATTAAGATTTAACCTACAATAAGTAGTTTAGCCCCAGCCTTCAGATCGCGAATCCGTTGATTTGAGCTTTTCTTTTCCTTGGGATGATTCAGATTTTACAATATTATGTCGGCATATTAGAGAATCCTCGATGTTCAATGGTTGTGAATGCCTAGTATTGGCCAAAGTTTGCAGCCCTACATCGGCAATTGGTAACTTTTTCCATATCAGTGAAAAGATTTTTGATTAGGACAACAAAAAAGTCTTTCAACCATCCTGCAAGAAGCGTAGTCAATCACGGTCCAAATTGACTTAAACCCATTTTCAGAAGGCTTTTACTATGATACACAGACCATAGTATATTAAAGCGAAGACATCGATGTAGTCACAAAGAACAAATAAACAGACAAAATAGACAGACGGAGACACAAAAAGCTTTAGACCTACATGTAGCCCCCTCCCCCTGATCATAGTTTGATCCCATTATAAATCTCTGGCTACCTTGACGTAAGTTACCTTAGCGATGACCTTTGGTTACCCGTTTTAATATACGTCCTATTTGGCACAATTTCTTTATAAGGGAAGTACATGTAACGGTTCCTTCGATATTTAGAAGTGAAAGTAAGAATAGGTTTTGGTAGGCTACTGCAGCTAATCCTCCCAGCTCAACAGCCCTATGTCCTGAACATATGGTAATAGTTGGAGCCTTCGGTACCATTTTGTATTACACCCTTATAAAAGATCGATTCTCTAGTTGACATTTACCTGAAAACAACTAAAAATGAATGCCATATTAACAGCAATATAATACAGTATATCGAACACTTTTCGTGAGACGAAATTCTAATGCCTTAACTTATAAACTTATTGACGATTATGCGCTCCCATACATTCGTATAGCGACAAGTTATGTCTGGGACATAAAGCGTATGTCAAATAGTTTACGCAGAAAAAATATCACTAAGTTAACTTTGCAGTTTACAAAAAAGTATATAATGCATGTCATACATCGATGTCTGTTGGTGTATATTTAGGTTACTGATTGCCTCACACCTGCTTGCATTAACATATTGATATATGTACCAAATATTTAGGAATGATACTGGATAACGGTTTGATGCATGAGTTGAAGTTGTCTAATTGCCCCTCGGTATGTATGTTTTACAAGGTTATAACACACATCCAATCTTAGTTGACACACATATACAATCCGAGTATCGAATGGCACCATGTGTCGAGGAAGAATCAACGTTCTCTGCCAACTCGCTTCAACTATCGGAAAAGCTTAGTCCTCGTCACTTGTTGTACAGCAGTTATAGTAAAACCTAAAGAGATTCCAAATCGAATACATGTATAAAATAATCTCTCTCTCTCTCTCTCTCTCTCTCTCTCTCTCTCTCTCTCTCTCTCAAAAATATGAATTAAAGAGCCGAAAGCCAGTACAATACCCGATGTACGAAAACACCTATGTAGACCTATGTAAACCATATAGATAAACTTTTCACATTCGTTTTATAACACCTGTACTGCTTGTAACGATTATCATAATTTGCGTATATAATATGATTTTAGAAACAACAGCAACACAAAACATCGTCTCTAACTTTTATATAACATTAATTCAATTTATGTTCCCTGTAAAATGATATAGTTATAAAACATATCTCTGCCATGGCTAGAGAGCGACATGGGAGAGAGGAGGAGTGTTCGAATCTTTAGCTTAAACAAAGCGAAAATGTCCTCTGTATGTTGATAAATATAATGCCTCGGTAATCTAATGTATGGGATAACACCTGCAAGGCTACAATAGATAAAAAGCCGGGTAGCGTAGTGGTTAGCGCACTCGTTTCTCACTAATGCGACCCGGGTTCGATCCTCGGATCTGCCTAGGTAGTATGTGAGATGGTATGGTTGGTCGCCAGCTCGGACACGTGGGTTTTTTCCGGGTACTCCGGTTTCCTCCCACAACAAGAACCCCTGCACGCCGACATCAGAGCCAACGAGCGACATTAATATAAGTTTTTTGAACTTGTTTGTTAATCGTTGTA
>JACSZP010038366.1:0-15419 GCA_016161895.1 Pinna nobilis | reverse complement strand
AATTTTCAGTGGTCGAATACCCCTGTCAATAGCCTTCCAATGACCAATACCATTATACATTTATATATAAATTAAGCAAAGATGTAACCTTTAAAATGATTGAATACCCATATCACAGTCCTAAAAGGGACCTATTCAATCATTTTTTTAAAAGTAGACCCAGTAAAAACCTTTAAACAGCATTGCAAAATGTCCCGCATGACTTCAAAATAAAGCTTGACCACTGCCAGTAATTTCCATTATTGACCTAGATTTTCTCAAAAGGTAACCCCTTTTGCAAAATGTTCAGTAGGATACCGTGGATCATGAAAGACTATGCCAGTGGTATAATGTCTGCAGCACTGTAATTGACCAACTACATTACTCATTACTTACACAAATCAGCTTATGGGGTAATCTCTGGAAACTGATAAGAAATACCACAGGGACCACGACTTACCACATCAATGAACAAATGGCGGGATGCCCTTGAAAGTTGCCCCTAAACTGACCACTTCATTGATCCAGTCCACTTATTGGATAACCCTTTTGAATTGCTTGCACAATTTTAGTAGTACAATGCTTATTGTCTGTCCTTTTTATATGAAGGTTTCCCTTGCCAGTAGCAGACACGTTGTTTTAAACTTATTCCATTTAATTTGGCCTTTCTAGGAAGATTATATCCAGCATATACAAGTGTATGTCAATCTTCCCATGGACACTTTGTTGCATGTATTATATGTCTGTACCAATTGACTTAAATTGTATTTATTGGAAACCACAGCAACTACCCGGTAGATTGAATTAATGTAGAACTAGAGCAGATGTCAAATATGGAAAACACAACATTGTTTATGTCCAACCAGAAGAGACTTTGAATAATAATATTGTTAAATGTACTGCTTGACAATGTGCAAAAGGTTTATAATGCTACCTTCCGAGCTTGTCTAGGTCAATAATAGAATTAGCCACTTTGAGGGCTACTGGCAAGAGTAATCAACCACTGAATATTACTGGCAGTGGTCAATCATTACTCTAAAGATCCTACTTGGCAACTTGCACTTGCACTTGCACAACTTGCTTGGCAATAGGTATGAAAAGGTTAACGTACGGGCTAATCTAGGTCAATAATGAAATTGGTCACTTTGTGGGCTACTGCCAGTGGTTATTCCACCACTGAAAATTACAGGTAGTGGTCAATCTTTATATTTTAGGCCCTGCTCAACATTTTGCAAGTTGTTTGAAAGGGTTAACTTTTGAGCTGATCCAAGTCAATAATGAATTCGGTCCCTATGAGGGCTACTGATAGGGGTATTCCACCACTGAAAAATACTGGCAGGGGTATTCCACCACTGAAAATTACTGGAAGTTTTTCCATTACTTTTTATTTCATTACTTACTTATTTTCCATTCAATTACTGCAATCTTTATTCTTGAGGTCCAGCTGAACATTTTACAAAGGTTTGAAAGGGGTACCTTCCTAGCTAATCTAGGTCAACAATGAATAGTTAATTAGGAATCGCTGTCAACAGGACCCACCACTGAAAATTACTGTCATGTATCATGTAGTGTTCATTGGACCATGTCCTCATTATCACGTGTGTGTTTTGAGGGGCTACTTAAAAAGTTGATCTAGGTCAACTTCGAGGTTACATTTCAATTGATTTCCAGGGCACATCCACCACTTTCGGCTTGCCAGTCATCCAGTTCCATACACAGTAGGGTATATTGAATGTTGTGACAGACAAGAAAATTGGATACCTTCCCAGCTACACTGATGCCCCTTGGCTCTTGGACTATATATCATGCGTTGGATCAAGAGGTAGGAATTCGAACCACTTTCTGAATGGATTGAGTCAATCAGAGATGTCCTCAAACGAGGAATTCGATGACTGAAACATTCTGTCAATACTAAACACAACTCAATTTTGTGACCCTGACGTTGCCAGAGAACTTTCCCGGTTCAAGGAAAAATTTCATCATCGTCTCTGCAGACAAAGCATCTAACGACTTCATATTTGTCTGCATAATGTAATACTTCAACACTCTGATAGAGGAACTTGGACTCCATTCAGTTCCTAGAAACCAAATATATTATCTCACATATTGTCTATCTCTGAAATACTTGTCATCAGCTCTCACTACGTTTAGAATGAAGACAAACGACAAAGACGTTAGTTTGCCATATATTTAATGAGTCCATGAGTCTAAAACTCCCTTAAACAACGATTCATTGCAGGTCATCTATATGTTCTACTAACCCTTTGTCCATTCTGCTCACTAAAATGCTTACAAATATTAATCAAGGGCTTCAGAAATACTGTACAACCGCCTACTCAAGAAGCGAAATTAATCATATGTATCCCAGATAATTACAGAGTTGCTAGACAATCTAGTTTCCGCTCAGGTAAATTACTTTTTGATTTTATGACCCTTTACACACAATTTCAACACCAGAAATTAAAAGGCAGCCTCACTTCGGTTTTACACAACTTCTTATATACCAAAATGGAAATGGAGGATACAAATATTTAGTTTTAGGTCATGAAGAACCATGTTTTATGAAGGGAGACTTGACAAGTACACTGAAGACGACATCATCAAGATCACTTTCGTGGACAATATTTTGTGGATTTTGCGGGAAAAGTTTTTCGAAAGATAGTCGTATCCAAATGGGTGAAAAATGTGCCCCTCCTGACTGACAACAGTTTCTTGTTTTTTCAGGAAAGAAAAAATTTGCATCTCGGTTCAATTTTACTTACAGTTACATCGACGACGTCTTATCTAACAATAACACAGTTTTACAGTTTGCCTGGGGTAGATGTATCCAGTTGAGCCAGAGATCAGTGAAACTACAGAGAGCAAATTTTGGTATCATGAACTAAGTAGCTATATCCCGTCTTCTCCTACCGATGGCGTTTTCATTTCACAACTCACATGTTACGCCAGGACACGTTCCTCTTATGAATGAATTATTCTGAGAGCCAGGTGACTCGTATTTAAACTACTCAAACAATGATACGTTGTTGAATGCTTATAATCTTCACCATGAAACTTTTGTCACTTATGTGGGGCTCTTTAAACAATATGGGGTCCCATTCTCAAAGACATTGGATGATATTCTTGAGCACGATCTTTGCAGCAATGGCTGTCTTTTGTTAGTCAGATTAGGAACACATGACATTTTCAACCAATTTTCAACATTTTACGGAACTATTCGTTATACTATTGGTTATAATTTTTGTAAATTATCAAATAATCAAAATTAAGATTTCATGCACTTCTGACATGTGAATGATTTTTATCGTAAGATTTTAAGCGAAAAAGGTCGCATATTCCAGAACCCAGGTGTCAATAAAATATGGCAAGTTTGGAATAATAACGGTGTTAATATAGAAAACAAATGAAAATCACTAACGGGATAACTCAATAGGACCTGGTGTCCGTAAGGAGTCGGCTTCCCCTGTTGACATGCATACCAAAACCATGCATATGTTTCACTAGGACCCTAATAGTTCAACACTATAGGAGGACTGTTCCCGAGGGCGAGGTCCATAATATATTTAGTACATCACGTCACGTGTTTTTTTTTCAAACAGCAAGAAATAATGAAGTTTTATATTATCTTGAAACTTTAACTATAAATATTGTAATGATATTAACAAATTGAAATCACTTAACCCTCTAGCCGCGGACACTATCGCAAGACGTTACGTTATTGCCAGAACTATTGACGTCACGTTGGTTTTTCTCGGTTGCTACGTATAGTAATCCCGTAGTCAAGGACTAATGATTTCTACACTATTTGGTATTCACGTTTTTATTCAATGATCAATTAAGAAATTATCATGTGATGTACTAAACTTATTTAGCTCAGTTTAAAATGTGTGTCTTACGGCTTGGGTACTATACCTCACAAGACAACATTATAGGAGAACAGTTCCCTCGAGAGCGGTCCATAATTGATTAGTTGAGGTACTGCTGACTGTCACATTATAACCTTTTAAATTGATGTAGATGTAGATCCCCTAGCTATAAGTCATGAACATTCTGGGCATTTTCAGAATTTGCGAGTTGCTATTTATTTTTTACATCTCATTAGATGAACGACTTGCTGCGGAGAGGAACATCATACAGTTTGTAATTTAAAATTTTATCAAGTTAATAAAGGATCATTACTAGTCTTAGAAAAATAAATACGTACAAAAACTTGATGATTTAGAGTTTATCTGAGGGATTTAGAAATATAGAACCCTGCGGATTCCAATCTCCTCCGTGTTACTCGTGTAACTTAAACTGTTCAAAAGAAATCCTTCTAGATTAGATTATTGCTTCCTGCGTAATTAGCCTATCAAATTCATCCGGACTTTTCCTTAATGTCGTATATTTTTATCATTTTTCACTTTTCGTGTGGC
The DNA here is from genome assembly GCA_016161895.1 of Pinna nobilis. Lineage (NCBI taxonomy): Eukaryota > Metazoa > Mollusca > Bivalvia > Pterioida > Pinnidae > Pinna > Pinna nobilis. The sequence continues at coordinate 11,025 of JACSZP010038366.1, read as the reverse complement.
TGAAAACAATTTTATCACGGCACCATTCATCTAAAAACGCAACATGAAAAATTTAGATGTTCTTTTAAATATTTTAAGCACGGAGTTTATTCATTGACCTTGAATGACTATAGTGGGGGTTTATTTTGCTCATTTTTAGTGTGTTCTCTTTTCTTATCAGTATGTTTTCAGATATCTAAGAGTAGTGAAATCAAAAGCGATATGGTTTAGAATTTACATATACTAGCAGGTGACCGTAATCATGGTGCAATGGTACGTGTGCTTTCAGAACGCAGTTGGTTTTTGTTTCATTGAATTTGGAAAACCAGTTTGATGTCATGGTTGTTGTTGTTGTTGGATTGTCGTTTAACGTCCCACTCAAGAATATTTCACTCATATGGAGACGCCAGCGTGTGCCAGTGAAGGACAACACATTTTACCTATGCTCGGCACTTATGGCCGTAGAGCAGGGAGGGTTCTTTAACATGCCAACACCTACTGTGACACTGGACCTCGGTTATTACATGATGTCATGGTAGAATGCTCACCTTCAGACCGGAGCTGTCCCTGTCTTTTGGATGAGACACTAAAATCCGAATTTAAAATTGGAATACAGATTTAAGTGTATGATAAGGCAATTATGACCCATGTGTGAATGAAAGACATAACATGCAGATGAATGATCAGCTCAGATTGAAAAATTTACAGGTGATGACAACGGGTAAAAGGAATAGTATAGGTACTGCACTTTCTTTTGCTTACGTTTGCTCAATGAAAGCGCGAAAGGCGTGCGTATTGTAATACCTCTGAACGAAGATATAAACGTATAACATAGTGACATAAAGGTATTCGGTAAGAATATTCTAATTGCAGGAGTACTAAAAGATGCTCGAAATCCAAGTTGTGGAACAACAGCGATCTCAACATGGGAAAAAATTGCAAATCCCAAATGGGCTGGGACGCGAAGGAGTCAGCTTTCCCTGCTGGCACGCCACACCTGTCGCAAATTTCCCACAGAAACCGCACAAGTTCGGTAAAATGTCGATTGCGTTTGAAATTTATAACATTTATACATATAGGCCCTACAGTAGCAAACAGAAACAGTAGAAATTAGAGCTGCAACGAGTCAGGGACTCTCCGATTCGGTTCGATTTCGATGAATTCAAGTATTTTAAAATAGATTTTTGTACATANNTGAAGGGCACTGTTTGTTGTTTACACATATGAAAGTATTCAAAGTACAATGGTAAAATAGTAAAATAATATACCTGTTTGATGCCGATTCGATTCTGACTGTGCAACTTGCGATTCGGGTCGGAGGTAAGAATTGCATTTTTCCAGCTCTAGTAGCAAACAAACATTTGGTACAGATATTGAATACATTGTATATATATTTACAGTAGCATACAGATATTATGCAAGGATAGTAAAACCAGGTTCGTTTCAATGCCCCCTAAGAGGGAATATTCGGTGGCAGTTTTTTTGTTTATCTGCCTGTTATTGCGCATGTTTGTCTATTCGCAAAACACGAAACTTGGTCATAACTTCCGAACGGATGTGATAGGAGTTAAATATTTTTGATCTCTTAACTCTGACCTTCAAGTTTGGTCCTATTATAAGACACTTAATCTTGATCAATAATACCTTGTATTAGGTATTATTATGGTACTTGTAGAAAATTTTAATTTACGTATCCAATTCCTGATCATTTTACAAGTCGTTCCTATAATAAGAGATCTTGACTTCCCTTAATGATGCCCGATCACCCATTGTTTTGCTATTTTGGTTCGAATCAATTTCAGCCGTAAAGTAGACCACAATAACGCAACTCTGAAAGAAATTCATTCTTAACAACACATTGCTATTTTGTTTGCTTTTCACCCCCCTTCTTGTGAATATTGAAATAAAACACATATAAATAAACTTGTGATGAAATAGAATGTAATCAGAGAGAGCATACCGTCAGTTTTTGCCTATTTGACATGGCAAAGTTTAATCTTTATAAATATGAAATACGAGATTGTGTTGTGTTCTGGAAAAGTTAACAAATGCACGTCTTAGTATGATAAGTAAGGAATTTATAAAATGGTGGTTCAAGACTTGTGTAGTTGACTCTATAGCTGATTATTCTTCGTTATAATCCTCTGCATATGTTTTATCATTAGAGAAGGTCACGTGGTAAGTATCTTGGCCTGGTAACAACTGCGATGCTGATAACTCGTCCGCTCGATTTGATTTCATATGACATATCTGATCTTTGTATGGAGGTTAACTGCAGTCAAGGTATTGGTAAGACGTGTGAAATATCAAAGAACGAGAAAATAATTTGGTACGACCTCAACGTACATTATCCCTTGGCACGGTATTTCTGATATTGCCTGATGTGTTCACGTGTAAAACATGCCCCCACAAAAACCCGAACTTGTTCTATTATTATGAATGCCAGTCAACAAGCTTAGAGTTTGGGTCGCCGCTATTTGAAGCATTTGTTTTATTAAACCTTTGAGTGATGTAAGTTAGTTCACATGTTACATTAAAGTTTCGAATTTCTTACTTAATAAAATCAAAATTAATCTGATTTAAGCAAATATTGGCGACATGATAAAATAAAAAAAAATGTCTTCAACAATGATTATTTTGTTCACGAAATCAGACTAGACTAAGAAACTTTAGCGATTTTATGCTTTATTGGATCCACAATATCTAAAATTAATCCCTCCCATGGAAACATAAGAGAGACAAATATATAACGAAGTGGTGGTAAAAAAGATGACAAAATGTCATAAAGTTCATTACTAAACAATCGTCACAAGATCTTGCTTTCATGTGGACACAGAGATATTTCTGTCTTTTTTTAAAACTTGTGAATTAAAATTCTACACTAAAAAAAGTGCACCTTTACAGGGCGCGCTTTTAAAATGAAAGAAGTAAGTAATGATAGGCAACACTTTCATATCATATCTTAAATTTATATAACCCACTACTTAACCCTGTTTCAGCTCGTTTGACATCCGTTATACATATTCGTTTATTTCTAAAAGCTTAAAAAAGAGAGAAAATGAGAAATAACTATCGTCAGTCAGCGTGTTGGATATATGATGTGATTTTAATGTTACTTGGTAACTCTTTTTTATCATTACCTCCTCTGTCCCACTTCAATACAAATTAATTCCTTACATTCCATATAGACGACGTCTTTATATAACGAAGACTATCTCTTCTCTGAATTTCAATTAAGTCAATGTTAAAGTTATTTGAGATATAGAAATTATAGATTTTATGTATGGTAGAAAAAAGAAACACTGTTTTAAAATATTTTATCTTTTAGGATCAGTTTCAAAGATAGAAGACACACTAGCATTTATGTATCATATGGACATTCTGCTGCTGAGTAGGGCAAATTATTCTTTACAGTTTCAGAGCGAGAAATAAGTATTGTAGATAGCTCCTCGTGAACTCAATGTAAATTTTCACTACTGCCGAAATATTTTGTGTATTGCACGCGGGCTATACGTTTTAAAACATAGAAAAAGGCCCCCTGCGGGCTATCTGTTGAAGCCGGTTATCTGACAAAATGTTTTCCAAAAACCCCAAAATATGTCAACATGTCAAATTTGGTATCTGTATTAACAAGACAACAACACATTTAAACATGTGTCTTAAAGAACTTATTATTACAAATGAATATATGATACAAGAATGTTCACTTCAAATGTCTCATTTCATATATATAGCTGTAGAACATATGATCAAGTATATCGTACTAAGCTGGCCTAGACTTACATTGGCAGGGAACATGTTGTATTCCTGCGATCCTTTAGCTGCCTGGTTATGTTCTATTGATAGTGTGTATATGAAGCAGATAACGGACAAAATGCCGGAGCGGGCTATCCGAAGACTTTTAAACTCAAAAACGATATTTTATGATGTGCGGTTTATACAACGGAGTGGGCGATACGCAAGAAATTACGACACTACTACGGTTGTAAACCGTCAGAGACAATGCCTTCTTTTAATTATAATTACGCTTTTGGCATCATTATCAAAATATCATTTTATGCCTATAAAAATAATATATAGATAACTTCAAAGGCGAAGGAGCCGGGACCAAGGGGGACCTGCCCCCTTTTTTCACGATGCTTTGTCATACCAATAATACACATCGGGCTTCTGTGGCCGAGTGGTTAGCGTGGTCGACTTCGAATCGAAGGGTCCGGGGTTCGAATCCGCGCAGCGCCACTCTGCGGTTGGCCGTCCCTGTCTTTCAGATGAGACAGTAAAATCCGAGGTCACAGTAGGTGTTGGCACGTTAAAGAACCCTCCCTGTTCTGCGGCCATAAGTGCCGGGCATAGGTTAAATTAGTCGCCCTTCACCGGCACACGATGACGTCTCCATATGAGTGAAATATTCTTGAATGGGACATTAAGCAACAATACAATAACATTAAATAGTAGACATAATTATACATGATCAGTTTTGAATATAGAATTTGATAAGTTAAACACCGATATTGAAGATAGGTTTTATTTTTTGTCATCAAGTGACGACAAGTGACCGCTCTGCTCGCGCTGTTCAGTTCCCGCATTGAAATGGAAGTTGGTTTCGGTAACGCCATAATTTGTTATTTTCTCTCGGTTTGTTCGTATTGATATAAAAGTCACCGTTCCTTTACTGATATTTTTATCTTACAGATGAGGAGCGATGCGTTCCCCTGATTGTACATCTAATCCCTTTCCCCCTTTTCTCGTTTAGGGCAATTACCGGAAGATACATCCAAGTATTCCTACCAAAGGTAACACGACGGATGCTTATCGTAGTGCAGAAGTTGCTCACCCTTCCGGAACACCTGGACTCATCCCCCGGTTTTAGTGGGATTAATGCTATTCTAATTTGAGCTTTACGTGATGTTGTGTGGATTACTGCTTGTAGTATTATCTTGTTATGGTCATGATATTGTCTGCTTTCAAGTTTTAAATGTCCCCTTTGTGTCTTCAATTTTTTTTTCAACCCAACACAACTTTTGTTTATCATATAATAAAGTTTCTTACATTTATTTATCAACTTTTTATTTCTTAACGAGAGTAAATTCTTTGTGTATCTTGAGAAATTTTCATCTAATGCTGATTGTGAAAAAAACCAACAAAAAAAAAAAAAAAAAAAAAAAAAACCAGTCGCACGTGTACTGTCTGTCAAGGTTGATCCTGACACGTATGTTTCTCTGAAAAACTGAGATAATTTTTACCGGGAAGCTACATGTAAGAAAACCTAAGATGAATAGCGGACCAACTGGCAATACTGTTAATGAATCATCGATCATATTTATGTAGCTAGGTGACCAGAAATTTCTTATCTGTATCGGACAGACAAGTAAATGTATACACATTTTGAATTTGCGTATGTGTCTTAAAAACTTATTTTCGAGTTTTTCCGTCTTACCGTTAACAGTCCGTAACTAGAGGCTCCGAGATGATTTGTTCCACTTATCCAGTTCCGATGCATGCATAAAGCGGCAATGAGAATCTTGTTAATTGATGTCTTTGAAATTTAAACATTCACATGAAACCTATCAAAAATATTTTGAATGTTTGATCTTCGGCGAGAGACATACCATTGATGAATTTACGATCCGTGTATATTTTGCGGGACAACTGATATATTACCAGCATAATTTATCCCAAACTGGAAATTGTATTGTGGGACAATTGGAATAATTCCTCTTGTAGGTATTTTCTTATTGCGAAGCAAAACTAGGTTTTTGTCACAGATAAATATTACATACGTGATGTAGCTTCAATACAAGTACTATTTATAAAAAAGCATCGATGATATGAAATTCAATATCTTCTTTTTAACTCGTGGTGCGATGATATTTAAATCTATGAATTTCAGATGCCCTATCCCGTTCGTTTATCTGCCCTGCCCGTTAACATTTTGTTTAAAGTTTCTGGTTGAAGCAAAGTCATAGCAACTATAAAAGGGATAGAAACATAACGCAAGTACTTAACTTGTTAAATAAGGGTTACCTGAACTTTGATTCTATGCCTTAACTTGTGACGTAGTGACCTTGATCTTGAGCTACTTTTCTAGATCTTGAAATTAGACTATATCTTTTTAACCGCCAGGGATAGCGTTTTGATACCCCAAACATAAACTCCCCATGGATACAACTTTCAGTAGGTACATGTATCAACACTTTTGACCTCGTGACATTGACCTTGAGATTTTACTTCTCGATTTAGTAATACCATTTTAACTGTTTGTTATTTTAAAAGCATGAGATAGTAAAAATTGAGATTCCCTGCCACATTAGAGATCTGAGTCATCTGAATGATTTTTAACTGCTAAATGACCCAAAGTATCGAGCACAGACTAAAATTTGAAGGTTTTACTGACATTTGATGACATTTCTGAAAAAGTGAAAATTTTTATCAGTTTGATGGTCCGTGAAAAATGACGATCTTTGTACTCGTTGTAGGGCCGGTGAATTATGACCAATGTAGCAATATCGATTCGAATGTTCCTGATTATTACTTGGAACAATTCCTCGTATTTTCTAATCGTGAAGCAAAAACGGTATTCAGGGGGAAACTCACAACTCAGCCGTTGCAGACAGAATCAATATACTGATCGTAAAATTTGTGAAAATTTGAAAGTAATCGGGATTTCGATATCCTTATGACGACAGCGTATTAGTAAGTAGTGTCCCCGCATCGTTGCTTAAAAGTTGCTTGGTTGTGTTGTTTAACGTCCCACTCAAGAATATTTCACTGATATGGAGACGTCAACGTGTGCCGCCGGGTGGAGGGCGGCAAATTTTGCCTATGTACGGCACTAATGGCCGTAGCTCTAGCAGGGAGGACTGTTTAACGTGCCGACACCTACTGTGACACGGTTCCTCGGGTTTTAGTGTCTTATCCAAAAGACAGGGACAGCCAACCGTACTGTGGCTTGGGCTCGAACACCGGATCTCTCGATTCGAGGTCGAACACGCATACCACTAGGCCACGGGGGACGCGCCTCACATTAGTTAGTATCAAATCAACGGTTTGTGAAGAATTAATCAGCATGTTTCGAATGTTTGTAAATTGAATAACATATGATATTTAAAGATCTTAAGATTCCTTTTAGACTTCTGAACAAGTATAACAGATCATTATTTCAACTAATTTTCGATTGATAGCATAGGTAAAACAGAATAAAGATGATTTAAATCGTATTTCATGAAGCTTGCATATTTGTTAGTGCAAGTTTTTAAACTATGAACATAAAATGACCACAGGAAAAAAACTATAACTCTTCTTATCATTCAGCACCATGCTACTAAACTCATGGTACAGGAATATATATTCATTTAATCTCATAAAAAATATGAATAAGATAGTGTACGGCGGTCTCCTTACTTCTAAGGCAGCACTATCAAAAGCAGTGAATTATCTGTGATGCTCAGTTGAAATGGAAGCAATCCATTAATTCTCTTCAGAAACCTTAAAAAAAAGTTTGGTATGGCTCTCTTACTAAACATTTTTATTGCATTTCTGTTGGATCTGTGTGTATCTGGGGAATCTATAATGCGACACATAAACGATGGATATATTGAAGGATTTATTAGTGAGAGAGTATCGGGACAACGTGTAGAACAATATCTAGGAATACCTTATGCCAAACCTCCAGTCGGAGATCTCCGCTTTGAGGTAATTAGAGCATGCTTTTCACTTTCTGTTAGAATATTTGATAACTTCAAATAAACGTGTTTAATGTTTTTTTTTATTCAACGGGATTCTTTTCGTAGAAATTCTATCGATGTTACATCATCTTGGAAACTAATTGATCAATGTGGTGTCTTGATTGATTTACTAGAAAGTTGGTAACTAGGAGTTATATTAAAATTGAAAAGATGAATTATCACATAGGTAAAAGAATAAGTAATAATAATAATAATGATGAAGATGAAGAAGAAGAAGAAGAAGATGATGATGATAATGACGACGACGGTGATGATAATAGTAACAGTAATTACATTGTATATTATGTATAATGATAACCTAAATATTGATATGATAATTACAATGATGATGCTACTACTACAAGTAGTAAGAATTACTGAAAGAAATAATGATAATGTTTATAATGGTGTCACGTTTAGTAGGGATAACAGTAATAAACACTCGTGTTGTATGCCATTGGAGCCTGAAACAGAAAATAACTGTAAATTTGGTTTAGTAAGACATAATGGCGAAGTGTCTAATTCAAAGAAAACTGAAGATCCATTCACATCACAACAATCAAATCAATGCAAAGATTTTATACAGTGTATCACTTCTTTAAAAAGTTAATATCTATAAATGTTCAATCAAACAAAATCGTTGTAAACATGTATTTGATAGAGAGTCGTGATTGGCATCCATTTTTGCTTTTGTTGTTGTGGTTGTATTGTTGTTTAACGTCCCACTCAAAAATATTTCACTTATATGGAAACGTCACCGTGTTCCAGTGTAGGACCACAAAGTTTGCCTATGCTCGGCACTGCTGGCCTGAGAGCAGGGAGGTCCTTTAACGTGCCAACACCTACTTTGAAACGGGACCTCAGTTTTTGCTCTCATCCGAATGACAGGGACGGCCAACCGCGGAGTGGCGCTGCGCGGATTCGAACCCCGGGCCCTTCGATTCGAAGTCGAACATGCTAACCACACGGCCACGGATGCCCTGCATTTTTGTAATTGAAAGATTACACTTGAAAGTTTCCACAAAGTCATTTGAAGGTGAGAAAGGTACTATTTCAAAAATGAAAAATACACAGTCTTTAAACATGTGTTGAATTCTCTTTTTTCATTATTCAGAAACAAAAATTAAGAATTCAAAAAAGATTATTACTGTTGTCGTATGAGTGGCAAAATGAAATCAAACGATCTAAATTGTATATTACTGTGCTTTATGATTTACGGTTCTATTTAATACTAAAAAATCTACAAACCATATTTTGGAGTCATAATACCTTAACAACTATCTATTCAGTGCAAATCTGAGTTTCAATGTCAAAGTCTAATCTGAACAGCTGACAGGAAAGTGATTTTTTTTTAAAATAAGATAACCTTTGAAACGTTCGTTGATGCACGTGATGTATATTGGGTGATAACATTATTTTTTAAGTCTTTCTATCTAATTTCGACGACCCATCTCAAAATAAAGACAGCTCGGACAAAACTTTTGACAAAAGGCATTGATAAACTTCCCAAGAAAACATTTCATTTTACTATATTTAAATCCAGAATATTTCATAATTCCCTTAAAATATACTGCAGAGGAACGTGAAGTATAACTTAATTAAAGTAAAACAAAAATAAAGATTCAATATCAACAGCGCATCTGTCAATTTCTCTCTGTTATGTAGAAGCTATATTTGCAATTGATGATGAAGAAACATGTATCTAATTGGAATTACAGTTATTTTTAGACTTGTATGTAGTCAAAAGCCTGTAATGTAGAATAGTCAAATTATTTATTAGTAAATTACGACACCAAAACTCTCTCGCTTGTCATGAGCTCCTGATCTTCAAGTTAATGAAAACACAGCAGATGGCGCCTTTCACTCATGAACAACACCGCTCCCTGTCGAATCTCGTTTCGATCTCGCCTCTTTTTAGATCGAAATTTTGATAACCTTCAACCTAAAGTCAGTTCTTCGTCGATCAAATAAATCCAACCGATGTTGAAATAAAAGTAACCGTCGATTCAAGCTAGTTATGGAACCCCGGAGCTTAGCTGTATTTCTTCATTCAATTCAAAGATCAAAGCTTCAATTTTACTAATTATTTAGAAACGGTACTAAAAGGCAATTTTTTTTTTATTTTGAGGTTGCTTATGATTTTAACGAGCAAAGAAAAACGAAATTTGAAACCTTACTACATTTTAGTTTTAGTCATCGAAACCGGTTTAAATTATGGATACAGTTGACTTCTTATGAATCTGTTGAAACATTGTAGGTTGCATGGCCAGGTTGATAATGATTATGGGCTTAGTTGTATTATCCATTTGATCAAATGTTCAATTTCACTAACTATTTAGAAACAGTATTTAAAGGCCTTTTTTTATGTTGAGATTGCTAATAATTTTAACCAGCAAAGAAAATAGAAATTTGAAACCTTACAAGTTTTAGTCTCCGAAACCGGTTTAAATTATCAATACAGACTGTTGATTTCTTATGAATCTTTTGGAACATTGTAGGATGCAAATATTTGTGTACTTTACCGGTCTTTGTTCAAACAAGTAGTAACTCGGAAGAGTAATGCCGTATAATCAAGAGGTATTAAATCATTGTATTTCAATACTGGTTTATACCTAAGAACGAAGATCGTGAAACCAACCAGCTTTACTGTTTGTACCGACAGTGTTCCCGCCGACAAGATTCGATTGTTAACATTTTGAAGATAAACTTGGCCAAATTGTAGATTGCATTTATCCATCAACACGTATTAGAAGCTGACGAGACATTGATTGCTAAATTTCACGAGTGTTATCGAAGATAGTATGCAGTTAGTAATGAATATGTGCTGATTATTAAAGTGTACTGCTCTTTTGTTCTGACATGTAGGAATGCGATAACGTAACTCTAGGCATTCCTCACACAGTTCCAACAATTCCTTGTCTCAAGCGATCTGTCCATAGAGTTATGAATTACGTACATGCACAATGTCACATTATAGCAAGTCAATTCCATAGTATGAAATACATCGTGACGGAATGGTAAGAGCATTGTTACAACCTATATTGTTATAAAAACCTGAATTGTAATAAATTTATTACAAAAATGGTTGCGATGCAAAAATATTATTACAATTGGGAGCATTGTGCTTCAAACCACTCAGTCTCTCACCTCTTGTTAGCGCGGGTTCGAAGCGTGCTAGAACCTAAACTGATTATGTGTGAAAGTTTGCCAGTTTACTTGCGGATGGCCGGTGGTCTCTTCCCGGGTACAATTGTAACCAGATTCTCTCCTCCACTAATAAAAACTGGTCGCCACCAAAAGACTGAAAAATTGTCGAGTGTGG